>PVJA010012582.1:0-51645 GCA_004027025.1 Myocastor coypus | reverse complement strand
TTTTTTTTTTTTTTTTTTTTTTTTTTTTTTTTTTTTTTTTTTTTTTTTTTTTGTCTTTTTGAGACAGGGTCTCGCTATGCAGTTGAGGCTGGTCCTGCGCTCACTTTTGTAGCCCAGGGTGGTCTCGAACTCACACCAATCCTCCTGCCTCAGCCTCCCAAGTGCTGGGATTACAGGCGTGAGCCACCACGCCCGGCTTGTCACTGTTTATATACATCACGTTTGTTGCGTTGTTTGCTTTCTGTCTTCAATGTACACCTCAGACATGAGTGCAACCACTGAAAAAAGGGGACAATGGCCTTTGCTCTCATGTGACCCCCAGTGACTAGCACATGGGTGTTTGAAGACTATTTGTTGAATACAAGTCTGGAGGGATGGCCTTTAACTGACCTTCATCTTATGGATGAAGGAGCTGATTTCCAGGTCCCCAGCCAGGCCCCCAAGGCAGCTAGTGGTGGAGCCTGGGGACGGGGGACATGGCCTCCTGGTGCCACTCACAGCCCACAGCCCTCACACAGCAGCTTATATCCCTGCAAACTTAGTGATTCATTGATGTATTAAAAGCTAGCCACAACTCCACTCCTTGCCTATACTCAAAAGGTGATGTTAACAGTCAGATTTAACTAGGAGCGTGCATTAATTCATTTCACTCCTCCAGAAGCCCCTGGGTAGGTACTGTTATCTTCATTCTATAGAGAGTGAATTGGAGGCACAGAATGGTTAGCTCACTTGCCCAAGGGCACAGAGCTGGTGGTGACAGAGCTGGGACTTGGGCCCAGAAGCCTGGCTCTCAGTCCCCTGCAGTGCTGTGTTAACAGATCAGATCAGTGGGTTCGCAGCACTTTCCCAAGCACACGAACCAGAAGCAGCATGTACAGATTAGGGAATATATACGTTTGCAACAGCTGAACCCATGTCTTCCTTCGTGATACTATGAAGAGTACGGTCTGGAGCCAGCCAGGCCCATGCGTGCACCTCAGCTGTCATAACTGAGCACTGACCACACCAGGCACTGGGCCAAGGGCAGAGAACATGTTGTTTCCTGTGGCAGCTAAGGAAACTGAAACTTGGGAAGGTTAAGTCTGTCATGTAAACTCCCAGCAGAAACGACCTTCCAGCGTGGACAGTTGGCCTGTAGGGCTATGGCCAAGGTACTTAACTCTTCTGCACCTGGGTGGATCCATTTACAGGACGATACACACGAGTGGTGCAGACTCACAAACTTCCCACGTAGTGTCTGGCACCTAGTGGGCTCTCTGGTGGCAGCTATGGAGAGCAAGATGGCTCTCCAACTGCTGGGCACAATTGTTATTAGAGAGAACTGCTCAGGCTCAATTGTTAAGCAGCCAGGGATCTCAGGGACTCCTGAGGGAAGTATTGATCCACTAACGACCTGCCTAAATCACTAGAAAGCCATCGGCAAACAAAAACGCCCTTGAGAAATCATCAGTTGTCATTGCTCCTTAACCTTCCTGGCCAGTGATGTCAGACAGCAAACTTCATTCCCTAATGTTGTGGCGTCCCCTTGCTGCTCCCTCTGCCTAGCTGCCTCTGAGTGCTGGTTAACAGCTTTGGGGACAGGATGCTAACCTTTCCAGAGCTGCCACCTCCAAGCTAAAAAGGAATCCTGCTCAGTGTTGACCCCAGAGAGCTCCAAATCCGATTCATTTTCTCTAAGTCCTAATAAATGAGAAGGAGGCAGGGTGTCTCAGCTCTCGCTTTTCAATTGCACGATCCATCCCAGGGATGTGGCTGTGTGGCTGGGGGCATGACAGATCCATCTCATTAGGCAGTTAATTCATCACATCTTCCATCTCCATTCCCCGGGGCTTCTTTGGCCAACCCCTGCCTTGCTTCTCTCTTAGCTCTACTCAATGGTGTGTCCACTAGCCAAGCCACAAGACAGTGGACTTAAAGGCTTCACTTGAAAGACACCAGAGTTTTCCTCTTTGAAGGCCTGACTTCATTTATTTCTATGACAAATCTGCAACTCTGACTGTGCCCAGGCTGCTGGCTGGAAGCTGGCAGAGCAAAGAGGACCTGGTGAGGAGATAAATGAAAGCAGAGATGAACAAGCCCAATAATCTGACTGAACCCACACATTGGACTTCAGGGATCTTAGTCAAGGGGGAGAGCAAGATGACCCCACTGAGCAGAATGAGGCAGGAAATCCCCCAAATTTTAGACTGTAAGGGTCCTGTCTGCCCTAGGAAAGAACAGATCCCCCAGTGGGAGGTCTTTGAGTCCCCTGAAGCCTGCTGTCCGTGAAGAAGCGAACATCACTTGGTCAAACCACAGTCACAGGCTAAGGAATGAGTAAATTTGGGAAAGCCCATAAAAGAAGGCTCAACTTCTTTTTCTGCCAATCTAGCTTTTAAAGTTTTATGCCAGATAGGAACCGTTGTTCCTATTTGTTCCTTCCAAGTGAGGTGGATGAGAGTTGTACTCCACATATGCTGGGCCACAGTGTACTTCTTGAATGCCTTCCCCCATTCCCTTTGGAAGCCACTGCCCAGCTCAGCACATCTGAGTCCTCCCTAAAGACCACTGTGGGAGTCCCTGTTGGTTCAAACACAAAAGATGACTCCTTCAAAAGAGGTGCAAAGGTAGCATCTGAATGCCACTCCCTATTGCTGTGAGTAACCAACTCCATTTTATGTGACTCCAGAATAGGCCAATCCACAGTAACTGGACAGTGAGTGCTGGGGCCCTGGACAGAAGAGGTCAGGGAGGGGGGTGACTGGTAATGGTATGAAAGGTTTCTTGGAATGATAAAAGCACTCTGTATATCGAAAGTGGTCATGGTTGCCCATCTTTGTGAATATGCTAAAAATCACTAAAAGGAACACTTTCAGGGGATGACTTTTATAGTGTCTCAATTATATTTTAATTTTTACAAAGAAAATTCATTGGCAGTAATGCAAGGAGAATGGAATATTTGAGGTAGAAAAAAAAAATGAATCCACTAACTTTTGGAGATCCCACAAAGGTGACAGCAGCCAATACACAGGTGTGAAGTAAGGGGCTGGCACTGACCTGAGCAGGTATGAGGAAAACTGCTAAGGACAGGAGCAGCGAGCTAGAACTAGGAAATCGCCCAGATGCCCTGGCTCCCTGCATGAGTGATAGGTCACCAAGAAATCAGACCCAAGTCTTCAGAGTCAGGAGAGGATCCTTCTCCTCCAGGCAACCAGAAGCTCCAGTGAGCTCAAAGATAAAGGAATCCTTCTGCATCCTGTAAAGGCCCACATGCCATGAATCAGGAAGCCTGAGAAATCGGCACAGTTTGGACTTCACTAGCTGGAGGACAGTAACAGCTTACAGGACTGTTTGGGATCTCAGCCTCCTTCCAGAGCAACAAAATAGGAAGAGTTGGTTTTCAAGAACTTTTCAGCTTGACAATCCCAGCCCCTGTTGGAAATTTCCAGAGTCAATATGCTCTGAGCTGTTGTTTGGTAACACTTTTCCCATCAACCATCGCTTCCTTTTTCTCAATGAGTCTTTGATGGAGAATCACACAATTACTTTCGCTGAGTCTTTTCTTCCTACCAGACTGTGCTTGCTGGAGGTTTGTCAAGATCAGTCTTGGACTCCCCACAAGACCCAGCAGGAGGAGGTGAGGCTCTGGGTGGTTTTTCAGTGCATGCTGGCTGGGTGCAGTGTTTAGAGTCTCTTAAGGATGCAATATGGTGCCCTGACTGCTCGGAAGACAGATCACCTTGTGGGTTGAAGAGTGAAACCATTTATAGGACAGCCTGAGATCAAACTCTTAATATTTCTCAATTTTGGGCAGTTGTAAGGATGAATACTAGATTCTGTCTCTGGGGCAACTTCTACTTTGGGAGGGACCATTTGACAGGTGGGTTTATCCAACCTAAAATTAGAATAAGATCCTCTGTGCTGCGCTGGAGGAAAGGAGTAGCTCAGAGATGCACACTTCAGATAAGATGTTAAGGGGTCCATTCTGTCCTGTCAAAGGCTGACCTCCCAGACCAGCAAAGGAAAACTATTACATTAACTGATTTTTAAAAACTTCCACCTATAAAAAGTGAACAAAGAGGTTTTTGGACCAAGGGTGAGAAAAGAGGAGACCTTTAGGGAGGGACTTCCTGTGTGGAAAGAAAATCTTATCTCCTGCAACAGCAGGCAGAGGAAGAGAGAGGTGGCAGGGGTCTCTCTTGTGCAGTGGAGGCCCTGCGGGTTTCTGGGTTCAAGGTGGTCTGTGATCCCAGCACTTTTAGGGCTCCTTTTTTCCTTTCTGACATTGTAGATCCCTGTTGTTATTATCAAGACTTAGTTTAGCTCTTAGCCAGCATGTCTTCACAGTCTCAGCATCATGAAGAACTATGGAATGGGCTCTTGTTTTCTCTTCTGAGAAGGAACCTAGAAGAAAGTGTGTTTCTCCATTGTAGCTCTTTTTCATAGCAGGACATGTGTATCCCTAGGGTCTTTGAAAGCACCCAAGGTGGCACAGAAGCAAGAGGCAGCAACAGTAGAGCTGAACACTCAGCATGGCTCATGTCCACAATATCTCTGCTCCACATGTTGGCTCCAGTTCTGCAAGGGCCATCAGAGCTGATTCAGGTCAGGTAACTGACTAGAGCTGAGCAGGCTCACTTTCCAATCTCCCCAGTTCACTGGCCAGAGCACTTGGACCTCCCCATGGGGACAGGAAGCAGCTGCCCACAGTATCCATGTCTAAAGATGTGCACCTAAGGGGACATGGTGCCACTCTGGCACACCTCCAGAGCCCATGGATGCCATATTTAAAGATGGAATCCAGAGGGGCTTAAGTGACCAAACTCACTCTATGCCCACTTTATGAAGCTTCAGTTGCATGGTACTTAGGTCAGTGCTAGAGATGCTCCTCAGAGCCTGAAGAACATCCCAGGGTATTAGGACTCAGGCCTAGTTCTACTAAAGGCATAGTTCCAGTAAGGATGCTGAATTATAGAGCTGGACCTTGTAGTTTCCATGAAATGTCTGAGTAAAGTCATAATCATGCTGTCACTTAAATAACACACCCAAAAGTGCCTACTTCCAGATAGAGCTCAGCAAACAGCAGTACCATGGAAGGATGTAGTCACAACTTAAGATGTGGTTTGTGAGAATGAGACATCTTTTCTGTGAGGTGTCATAATACATGTGATTCAATTTCAGTGACACCCCACTACAAAATTTTTCTGTACTGAACTTAGGACTGGTGCAATTGGTAGTGTGTTCCTTTGGATAAACCCCTCTCCCATTTAAATAGCAGGTACTCCTGGGAGGTCTCACTTTCTCGATAACATACCCAAGTACTTCTGTGGGAAGAAGGGTCATTGGAGGAGCATTTAGAATGGTGCATTAGATATGAGAAGAATAGGTAGAATAAGTTCATTCTGTCATATTTTTGCCATTTTGCTCTTCTGTATGTAGCCAAACTGAGAAGTATTTTTGTAACCTGGGGGCCCAGTGACAACGATGACTTCATTCTCACTTGGAAAGAGGTCAAAAAGAAATCAAGACCACACTGAGATTTCATTTCACATACACTAATTTGGCTATTAAAACAAAAACCATACCCAGAAAACAAAGAGCTGGTGAGGATGCTGAGAAAACAGAACCCTCGTATGTTGCTGATGAGAATGAAAATGGTGCAGGTGTGGTGGGAAATAAAAACAAAAATCAAATATAGAGTCACCTTAGGACCCAGAAAGTCCATCTCTGTTATATACACAAGAGAATTGAAAGTGGGGACTCACACAAATTCTTACCCACATTATAACAGCATCACTCACAATAGTCAAAATGTAGAAACATCCTCAGTGTCTGTCTATGGATGAATACACAGACAAAATATAGTACATGGCTATAATAGAATGTTATCCTGGAAAAAATGAAAGTCCAATACATGCTATAAAGTGGATGAAACTTGAAGTCAGACATAAAGGAGCAAGTACTATATTATGCAAGGTTCCTACACTAGTCAAATTCTTAAGACAGAAAGCAAAAGAATAGTTATTGAGAGGCTGATGGAGGAGAGGACTGGAAAGTTATTGTTTGGTGGGTACAAAGTTTCTGTCAGAGAAGTTAAGAAAATTCTGGAGGTGGATAATGATGATGGCCATATAATAGTGTGAATGTAGTCAGATCTCCTGAATTGCACTCTTTAAAATGGCTATCATGGGAAATTTGATGTTACATATATTTACCACATACACACACACACACACACACACACACACACACACACACACACACGCGTGCACGCGAAAAAAAAAAAAAAAAAAAAAAACCAAACTTTTAAAAAGGAGAGAAGTAAAATTTGGTAGCTTGAAAATAGATTTTCTTTCTCTTTCCTCTAAGAATGAGGTCATAATTGGGGGTTCAGATTAGAACAGCAGTGGTGGACCTACATGTGCATACCACAGCAGGCACAGGGGTCCCTCTCTGTTGTCACCCTACCAGCTAAGCATCAGATAACAATTGTTTTCACTAAACTAAAACCTCAGTATTTGAGTTTAGTTGCTGTGTAGGCACTTTGTGATAAATAAATGGGTCTTAGTTTCAGTGCTTGGTCTCTAACATTTGCCTTCACTGGAAGAGAAGATGAATCAGTTCATCAGTGGAACAGATTAGAAGATGCAGAAACAACTCCAAAGACACTTAGCCATCTTATCTTGACAAGGGTGTCAAACACATTCACTGGAAGAAAGACAGCCTCTTTAATAAATGGTGCTGGAAAAATTTGCTCTGCACATGCTGAAAATTAAAATTAGACCCACATCTTTCACCAAGTACTAAACTAAATTTGAAATGGAATAGAGATCTAAATATTAAAACAGAAACATGAAATCTGTGGGAAGGTAAAAAAACGCTTAAAGATGTTGGTGTAGGCAAAGACTGTGAATAAAACACCATCACACAGGAACTATTGCAAATAAATAACAACTGGGATCTCATTAAAAAGCTTTTTGCACAGCAAGAGAAACCACTGACAGAGTGAAGGGAAAACACACAATGTGGGAAAAGTGTTTGCCAGCTGTTCCTCAAAGGAGTACTATTGAGAACATTATAAAGAACTCAAAAATATCAGAGTGCCCAAATTTAAGGTTTCAGTAAAAAAAGGCATCTGAGATGCATACACACTTCTCAAATGAAAGAATACTAATGACAAATAACTATATGAAAAAATGTTCAACATCACTAGTCATTTGAGAGATATGAATTAAAATAACCCACCCCAGAAAGAATGGCTATCATCAAGCAATCAACAAATAGCAAATGCTGGAGGGGCTGGAGGGGAAAAGGTACACTTTTTGGCTGTTGGTGGGAGTGCAGACTGGTGCAACCCCTGTGGATATCAGTGTGAAGATTCCTCAGAAAACCAGGATTGGAGGTTCCATTTGACCCAGCTGTTACCCTTCTGGGTATCAATGATACTCAAAGGAATAAAAACATCATACCACAATGATATGTGTACACCCACATTTGGAGCAACACAGTTTGTAGTAGATAAATCATGGAAACAACCCCAAAGTCCATCAACTGAGGAATGGATAGAAAGTATTGCACCTCAACCACTAAGAAGGACAAACTAGAGGTAGGTAAATGGATAGAACTTGAGACTGTCCTGCTCAGTGAAATAAACAAGACACACATGTACAAACATCATACTGTCTTCCTAGTGTGAAAGCTGAAAGAGTAAACAAGATACAAAATATATGACAAATATTATAAAATGGAAAGAAATTGTTCAAAATCAAAGAGAAACTGGGATGGGGGAAAGGAAAAAAGAAGGAAGGGAAAAGCCAAAAAAAAGCATATATACACATGAGTTAAGACCATTAGACTGCTATTTTCTGTTAATTGCTTAGAAGAAAGGTTTTACTAATATTCTTTAGACAATTAAATGATGCTGTTTTATACTCTAATTTAAATATAATATGCAATGTATTAACTATTGTTATTCTCCTATTATCCTTTTAATTTTTTTTCTCTTTAAAATAAAAAACGACATAGCAGTTGTGATGAGTTAGGTTATGCTAGATAACAAGCACCCCCCAAATTTATCACTCATGCTACACACAAATAAACATTTTAGTTTGGACATAGCACACGGCATTTCTGCTCATCATGGTTTGGGCAGACTCATCAGATGTCCCTCCAAAGGTTGGAAAGCACAGGCTTAGCATGTTCTCAAAAGGTGGTGAGCTAGAAAAGGTGTTAGCAGACAGCACCAATAACCCTGCAGAAAAAAGGTCATTATTCCACAGACAATAGTTTTTCCTTTGATATTGAAAATGTCATGCTGCTACTCAACTATACATCCAGCTTCTATTGATCAACTTACTTGTTCATTCCACAAACCCTCTTTAGGTAGCTACAATATTGACAAGGCCTTCTTTGAGAGCTTGACCACTTCTTGATACCACAGATGGCTTCTGGACCACCATGGAAAGGTCCAGTCTTTAAGTCACCAAGGCCTAATTCTACAGAGAAGTAAGCAGGCTTCTTGGTACTGAGCCTCTCCCCTCGGCCACCTAGGCCAGGACTTTGGCAGGCCACTGGCCATTGAAGACCTTTCTCAGTTCGTTCAGGTGCTGACTGAGGCTACTGAACTCTGAGAATGCACTGGTAACGAGCGACAATTCTCCCCAAAACAAAAATCTCTTCTTCATTTCATTTGCCAAAATAAATGTGCAATGGTAAAGATTTGAAAGGAAAAACATTAAAAATACCATAAATAGCATTAGAAAACACCATAAATGAGAAGACAATTTTTTGTGATACATGCAACACAGAGAATACTATCCTAAACATACAAAGGCTTCTACAAATCAAAAGGACATAATTTGTTTTAAATGACAAAGGCTCTGAACAGATGAAAAATGGAAATAGCCAGTGTGCTGTACAATATGCTCAAAGATACCCCTTCCTAAGCCTCCCTTTTCTTTCTTCCCAACACAGACCATTTGAAGCAGCAAGATGGTCTATCCATGTGTGGCTACTACCCCTGTGTCCACTTGTTCATTGTAACCCAGTCTGGCTCTGACCCTACCACTCAAGCCGGCAGAGCAAAGACTCCAATGTAGCTCCACAGAGGGACCAGCTGCATTTGTGGAGCCGGAAGTGGGATTTCATAGAAGACAGAAAAGGCCGTGGGGGGGAGGGGAGAGCAGAACCCAGAGATGAAGGGGAGGTTAGAGAGTGCTCTGGGGCCTGGCAGGGCTGGGAAGTGCCAATATTCTAGTGCTGGGGGGACTAATTTTGGTCACTGCTGTGGTTAGCAGGTAGAAAGGCCAAGACTAGAAGCAGAAAGACTTACAAGGCTGTTGATGATAGTGAAAATAACGGGGAGCAGAAATAAGGAGTTGGCAAATGAGGGAAAGGTAGGACTGTGAGGCGGCTGTGAGGACTGATAAACTAGAAGGACAGGCATCTGCATGGGTGCCGACTGGCCTAGAGATCGCGCAGGCAGCTCTGAGTGTGTGAGAGCTCCCGGCCTGAGGACAACCCAAAGGAAGGGATGGCAACCCATTCTCAAGACTGCTCTGTTACCACTCAGCTAGCTTCTAGGTTTTGAGGAAAGAGCAAGGCAAGAAAGTCATCACTCATCAGGTAGCATGATTCTCCCACAGGTCTGCCTGCATACCACACTGTACAACAAATGGAAATCTAGATACTTGTGAAGTATTATTTGGGACGATATTGAACCAAAAAATAAATCCAAATGAATGATTTCAGGCCCTATAAAACGAGTCTTTAAAGAGGTTATAGATTCCCTCTCCCCCAGAACATGATCTTTATAACCCGGCATCCAGTCTCTGATCCGGCGCCTTCTTGTAGGCTGAGGGGGTTCCTGTGCAAGAGATCTTCATGGGCCCATTCGGTGCGGAGACTCCAGCACAACACGGATTCCTCCCTCTGCCCCTCCCCAGCCAGGAGCCCTCCTGCGAGAACAAGAGATTTATAATATAAACCAACGAAAGAGTCGGGAAGGAACAACTCTTGGAAATAAGTAGGTCAAGACACAATCAAATTCCAAATTTAAAATTGTGTTTGAAAAATGTACCTTTAATACAGGGGGCTGCGTGGCTCTGTGGGGCAAAGCTTGTAGAGTTTAAAGTTCCCAAGTGGAGGTTTTCTCAGGTAGCCTGAAGTTTACCCTGGAGGTTAAGCAATAAAATGGAAACAAAAATAATTTAACAGTTTTGCAGTTACTTGAACCCAGCAACAGCTCCCTAAATAGCTTTCACCTTCCCGGAGCTTGCCGTCCTCATAAAGCTACAAGATGCATTTCAAAGCTATGAATTTGCTAAATAGAACTTCATTTCCTCTTCTTATTAGAGGTAATTAAATTTATTAGACGTCAGTAAAAGCCTTGTAAACAGAAAATATGAATGCTTATAAAAGTCTGCCCTTTCTTTTCAACCTAATAATTAAGATGCAACGAGAAAGCAGCTAATAACGGCTCATAATTTATGAGGTGCCATTCAACCCTGAATCTGAGACATATTGTGGAGGTATTAAACACCAAAATGAAAATAATACCCACTGAAACACATTATTTATTAAATACATAACCACTCAGAGAAATAAACACATCGCAGAAAGAACTTGATATTTCTGATGGAAACAGTATATACATCATCTCCTGCTTTGGATATATTACCCATGGAGTCAAATTCTTAAATCAAAGTCACAACTTGTTTAAATGTAAACTGCCCGTGGCAGCCAGCAAGCTCCAGATTTCCACTAGACATTCACCTGGATATCAGTTTTCAAAGACAGTCACTGTGGAGGTTGCTCATTATTATTGTTTTTAGCAATCTCAAAAGAAAAGAATCCCAATCCAACAAGCAGTAGAAAAGAAGAAATGGGACAGGAAAAAAAAAAAAGGAAGGGATTCTAAAGAGAACAGCAAGAATTAAAAATTCATCAAAAAGTTTCCACCCTCCTCACACTAACTTAGAAGCAGCTGCAGATCCGATGCCCCACCCTCATTCCCACCCCACAATGGAAGTTGAAGAGCATATTTTACAGCTCTCTCAGCAGCCCAGGTAAGACTTACACTGTGAAATGTTTAAAACAAATGATTAATGAAATGTTAGATACCTTATTTCATCAGCTCAGAGATCCTTTGATTTTAAGGGACATCATTATTTTATGCATCAATAAGAAAGTAAAATAAAATATCGCCAATTAGCTAATAATACGCTATTTTAAGACTTTTCCTGATGTCACAGGTGTTAGAGAAAAAAAAAAAAAAAAAAAACAGTGTACATTAGGATCCACAAAATACAATCCATAGAACTAGATGAGGTAACTGGATGTCACTTTTCTAAAAAACAAACAAAAAAACACTTTATTTACTTATGTTATGGCTGTTTCAGCCTGCCTTGGGGCTGGCGCAGCATGTAGTGCTGGGATCAAACCATGGTCAGTACACTTACCTAAGCTTGTTGAAGCAGGCACTTTAGATCACTGAGCTATTTTGTGGGCCCCTGGATGCCACTCTTAAAACTATTATCTTGGATGATATCTCAATAACGTTGTTAAAAGTGCTATTTTGAACTGTGTGTTGAAAAACCCTAAAATTCAGTTCTGTATGAGGCAAGGCGCTCAAGAAAGGGCTCACCTTGGCAAAATCTGTGGAAGGATCAGAAGGAGGTCAGAGACTGAGCTAGTGGCACAGATGCAGAAAGAGTTCTGAGTGAGGGCAAAGGCCCTGGGGTATGTGGTACTCGGTACAGGAATCACGATTGGGCCACGTGGAGAAATGACAGGGCATTGCAAGAGGCAGAGAGTTGCAGGAGACAAAATCAGAGAGGGGACAGGACAGTTAAGTTGTCTCCAGTTTTCTGTGAAGGGGAACACAATGATTTCGAGTGCTCTTTTTAAATTTCGGGGGAGTGGGACAATCTCACTACAGCACCACAAAGCCTCCCTTGGTTGTTCTTAGCTTGAAGGTCCAGCTTGCCTAGTGTCTCTGCACCCTCTCAGTGTCCTCTGTGAGGACGCTCCTCACAGAGAGACTCAGCGCTTGGAAGCAGCCTGCACTTTGCTCATAGTGTCTCTGAGACTATCTTTGCTCACCTGAACAACAATAATAAAAATAGTAACAAACAGATAAGACTGCTATGAAGGTTGCATGAGATGGCACTGTGAAGCACTAGGGACAGCCATATAGCTCAGTGGACTAAGCGCTTGCTTAGGTAAGCGCAGGGGTCAGGGTTCCATCTGTGGCATCGCATGCTGCACAGGCCCCACCCTTGGGTGCACTGAGCAGGTGATAGAGTCCAGGCATGGTGGCACACGCCTGTAACTCCAGCACTTGGGAGGCAGAAATCAGGAGGATCACTATAAGTCTGTGTAGTGGGACCCTGCATGAAAAAAAAAAAAAGAAAAAAAAAAGAATAGCGTCCTGCCTGAATAGAGGAAAGTATCAAAAACATAAGACTGACATTAGTAGATGGACTCTGATTTGCTAAGTTTTGCATTGACTTTTAAGTGTGTATGTCTATGTGTGTGGCACACAGTTGCGCTTAACTTTATCATGTGTGTAAACTCATGCATATATCAACATAATCGAGATACGGAGCTACTCTGTTCTTACAAGGGTCCCTCATGCTGCCTGCCTCTAGATAGCCACTAGCCCACCCCCATCCCTCGACCTGCTCTGCAGCTCCATACTTGTGCCATATTAAGGTTATAGAAATGGAATCATGCTATAGCCATTTGGGATTAGGGGTTCTGCCCAGCTCAGGTGTCTTGAAGTCCTCTCAACAGCTTAGTCCTTGTTTATTGCCAAGTAGCATTCCGTGGCATGGCTGTTCCAAAGTTTGCTGAACTAATTCTCCTGCTGGAGAGCCTACAAGAGAGCCTGGCAATTTGAGGCTATGAAGGCCGTGGCTGGGAACACTCACGTGTGGGTTGTGTGTGCATGTAGGATTTGGAAAACACCCCTGAGTGCAATTGCTGGGCCACAGAGTGAGCACAGGTTTAGTCTTATAAGAAATCAACCCAATTTTTCCCAGTGGCTGAACCATTTTACTTTGTTACCAGCAATATATGAGGGAGCCGGCCACTCCCTGTCCTCCTAGCATGCAGGGTGATCACTGTGCTTAATGTGGCAGCCATTCTCACTGGTGTGTAGTGGGATCTCTCTGGGGCTGTTAGTTCATATTTCTGTGATGGTTAGTGATGCTTTTCAGCTGCTTGTGCAGTTCGGTGAAAAGTCTGGTCAGGTCTTTACCCAGTGCTTCACAGCTTGGCTCCAGCTGCAGTCTTTGGCTCGTGTATAGGAGCCACATGTCAACATCTCCAATGATGTCCCCTTCTCCCCAGACTCTGGACTGCGCTCTGCCTGAGGGCAGTAGAGGCTGGAATCCATATGCTAGTTTCCCCTTTGGTGTGTGCTCGCTCAGTGCAGATGACTGATTCTCACATTAAAAGTTTATTATGGGACCATGAGGTCCTAGCAGCTATTGAGCCCCAGCAGTGGGATCTGAAAGTCTTACCAACGCAAGACTGGTTCCCCAAGCCTGTGGGGGCACGCCTGGTCTCTCATTAGCCTCCATTAGCCAAGGCAGTCTGTTTGGTGACTTTGTTCTCTGGGCCTGGATCCATAATCTGTATGCACAGGATGTGATTTCCCTGCTCCTTCACCCCTCGGCTATTCCTTCCTTTCCTTGGGGTGATTCCTCAGTTCCCTTTCAAGGCTGAACAAAACTGAGACTTAGGAGTTCCTGCAGCTATGACTTGATCAGAGTACGGGTTCAGATGTCCACTTTCTCGTGTCAGTGCCTCCTTGACCCGATGCTCTTGGGGGCACTGACTTAGCTGACCAACTTCTCCCCAGCCCCAGCCATTTTCCAATGCACCCTCTGTTTGCTGTTAAGGATCTGCCATGAGCATGGCCAATTCAACCTGACACAGTGCCACAGCCATAGGAAAATTCAGGACATGGTGAGCAAGTGAGTATGGCTGGAACAGTGAAGGAAGAAGTATGTTTTGGGAGAAGTTAGAGGAAGGTTGGAGTGGATTTCAATAGCCTTTGGGCAGAAAATCCATGGGAAAGGCAGGGTTGGGGGAGCAGAAGATGGGAATGGCCAGAGTAATTTTGCTCCAGCAATAATCAGTCATGCAGTATCTGTGGAGTACCTCTTATATATCAGGTAAGAGTTACCTGGAGATGGATAGTCAATATCAAATAATTTGAGGGATATCGATTGTCAGTACCATGGAATGCAATAAAATGAAAACAAAGCTTTGATCCTGTAGCATTACCATCTAGCCTAATTTGGACACCAAATCTGACATGTAAAGTTATGCTTACAAACATTTTAGTAACAGAGCAAACGAAAATAATCAACATGGAGTAGCTTTTAAGAGACTCGAGGATTCCGGTGGCAAAAGCAGCAGCATGCAATCCAGCATGAGGGTGCCACGGAGAGTGGGCAGCAGGATGGTGTGCAGAGCTGGAGGCTCTGGGACACCACTGTGCACTGGGGGACAGAGAAACAGTCAGCAGGCAGCGAGGCTCACTTGACACCCCCCATACTCTGGGGATTCTTTGGGTGCAACGATAATGCCAGACTATAAAAGAGTGTTGGAATTTTTGAATAGAAACCAAGAGCCAGGACCTTCTGGGTGGTAAGCCCAGCTCAGGGTAAGATGTAGCTATGTGCTAGTGACTTTTATAATGACGCATGAGTTACCGCTCTACGTTAGAGAGCATGAGTGTGTCCTCCTCTCCAAAGACATCCCAACATCACAAATCAGACAACTGCCTTCCCCAATGAGCATTAAGGTAATCTTATTGGTGCTGGTGGACTGGAGGGGTTCGAGGAGTGTGTGCCGGCCTATTTAGCTGATCCACATGGAAGGCGGCCTGGGCCTGCACTGGGCATGGCTGTGGATCTTCCTTTCGTGAACGCAGTGCCTGGGGCTGAAGGCCATGGCTGACTGTCCTCCTCTAAGGATAGCTTCACCTGCTCCTTTCACTGCCTAACTCAGGCTTCTTCATTCAGATTTAGTCTTAGGCTTTCCTTTTGTGTCTACTTTGCTCTTTTAAAGTCCTTGAGTGTTTTCTTCCCATGTTTCCTGACATGAGTATTTTGGTTGAGATACTATGAAGATATTTATCATTGTAATTGTGCATGTACTTAGAAAGAAATAATGTTAATCATTTAGCATGCATGATTCACAAGCCATCAAACAATAAACGAGTTGGATTGTGGGCCAGCCACGCTTTCTACAAAGGCCTGATGGTAAGTGGCTGGGGCTCTGTCGTATTAGGGAGGAAGAGGCCACAGGTAGTGTGCTGGATGCGGCTGTGTCCCAATGAAACTTTAGTTTATAAAAATAGACTGTGAGCCATATTTGGCTCTGGGCTGCACTCTGCTAAATCCTGCTCTGGCTTTTACTTTTGTGACTTTTTCTCAGCCTAGCAGCATTTTAAATAACCTCAGTCTCTTTGCTTTCAATATTCTGCATCATGCATTCTGATGGCTTGTTTGATTAAAGTCACCAAAAACTTGTGGGTCTTTGGGACCTTAGGGAAACACACGGGCATATAAACTGTCTTGTAGACAAAGTTTCTCCTTTCTGGGCTGAAATGAAGGCCCTTCTTCCCTCCTGCTCCTCTCTCCCTTCCCTTTTTCTTTCTCCTTCCTTTTTGATGGTGGGATTGAGCCCAGGACCTTTGCACATCCCTAGCACCTTTTCACAAATGTTTATATTTCTGAAACAAGTTCTTAAAGTTTTCTATTTTGAGCTGGGCTGAAACTTGTGATCTTCCTGCCTCATCTTCCAAATGTGCTAAGATTATTGGAGGATGCCACCACATTCAGCATTTCCTGTTCTTAAAAGTCACCAGAACCAACTTCCTTAATATGCTTTAGGATTTTTCTGGGAGGTGATGTCAAGAAATTAATATTTCCCAAAAATTTCAATATATACCCAAAACTTGAAACCCAACTTCCACAATTGACCATAACCGCTCCCAACATGGCCTCAGTTGCTACACCTGTAAAATGGGTGTTATAGAAAAACTTCTCCCTCACCAATGGAATCATTGCTGCTTATTTGGCCAAATTGCTCTCGCTTTCTCAGGCTCTCCCTCTCTCTATATATATATATTTTTTTGTCTTTTTGAGACAGGGTCTCACTATGCACTTCAGGCTGGCCTTGAGCTCACTTTTGTAGCCCAGGCTGGTCTCGGACTTGCACTGATCCTCCTGCCTCAGCCTCCTGAGTGCTGGTATTACAGGCGTGTGCCAGCACACCCGGCTGTCTCAGGCTCTATATTAAAATGAGCACAGGCAGGAAACGCAAATCAAGAGTGGGATATGAAGGACAGGGCCTGGTGCTTCCAGTGCAGACTGCAATGCTGAGCAGCAAGCCAACAAGTATCTACGAATCCCTTTTGGTTGAGGCTGAAGAGTCAATGCCACCCACAGCTGGAATTGTGGTAGCCAACTGCACTGCCCTGGATGGTTTCCTTACCTGCTGGCTTCACAGCACCTTAGCCCAACAGGGAGGGCCCAGAGAGGACATCCTGCCACTGCTGGGCTCCTGCGGCATCGCACTGGGCATGGGGTTCAGCTGGTACAAGGCTGTCAAACTCACTTTGGTGCTGGCCTCAGCTGGGCTTCATGCTTTCAGAAAAATTTCCCCCCACGCCTCTCAGTTGAGGTCCTTGGCAGTGGTGCCGCTCCCATTCTGCACGCCCAGCTCACATAACGGGCACAGAGAAATGGGAGAAAGCTCAGGGAAAAAAGAAAACATAACAACTCAACTCAGTCTAAACCTTGGGAAATCTAATGGGGTCTGCCTCCCTTTGAAAGCTATACACAGACATCTCTGCTTGAAGTGAAACCATGCTTCTCACCGAGGGCTGGAGACAGCAAGCGGAGCCTCAGTCATACACAGTTAGTTTCAAACTTAGGTTGCTGCTTACAGGGAGAAATCAATGTACAGTATATTAAAAACAATCACTGCGGCCCTTAAATGATCCAATAGTTAAGCTTTGAGTGGATTTGGGCTAATGGGGGCTTTAATGGCTTCTGACAGATCATTCCATTGATCAAGGGACATGTATTAAATCCACTGCCTACTAAACTCTGTTTTGATTTTGAGAAAAGAAAACTGAACTTCCATGGTAAACAGGGCTTGATTGTTCACGTTCACCAGGATCCCTCCCAGCCTGACCCTGCTCGGGAGCAGAAGTGGGAGGACAATGGGAATCCTATATACCTGGCCTGTCTCCTTCCCAACTCTCATCAAAGCGTAATCAAGTGGAAATCTCTGTCTGAGGAGTCGGGGGCCAGGGGAAAAGAGGGTGAGCAGAGGTCCAGCTTTCTGTGGAGGATGAGTTACCAGCGGTAGCTTTCACTGCTCTGAGAAACTGATTCATCCCCTGTGGGGCTCTGGGGTTGGTAGGTTAACTACACTTGCTCTAAGTGAAAAACTGAATCCCTCATTTGAAAGGAAAGCTGGGCTGTTCAGCGGGAGGCAGTCGTTTCACAAAGAGGCAAAGCATAGGGTGGTCACCTGTGTGAGGCTCATGATCACTTTACAAGGGCTAGACAGACGGCTGCTTAGGCCTGGCCTTTTCCACAGGGTGTATGGAATCTAAAAACATGGAAGGGGAGACCTTCATGTAATTTACTGTTCTTGTAGAAGAGGTGCTCTGGCTGCCTGTTGCAGCCTCAGGAGTAAGCTCCACATTGTTTCTGGATCAGACCTGCCTTGCCTCATCAGAAATAGGAATGCAGAGATTGTTGCAGTATCTATGAAACTCAAACCACTTCCACTGTGACTATTCTTTGCACTCCTCCTCCCTTGGACCAATGCAGGACTTACTTGGGGGTCTATACCACCTTCCACTGTTGTTCCTTTTGGGGAAAGGTACAGTGGGCACTGTGCTGATCAGTTCTACTCTGTAGTGTCCTCAGCTTTCAGACTCTCTTTTCTCCATATCTCAGCAGCTTGGAAAAGTGAGCAAGGTGCCTTAAAAACTGGCACCATGAAAGCAGTGATCCTCTGTGCCCTCCCTTTGATCTTTTAACACCAAGCAAGCCCATGGAGAGGAGCTTTGCCCCCAGCTACCACCCAAAAGGGTCAGAATCGCTCTGAGCACGCAGGGTCCTAAATGGCCTTGACCTTTTGCCCCCATTCTGTCCCACACCAACACTTCCTATCCCTCAGCAAGAAGTCACTGCACTTACAGGTCAGAAACAAAGGGAGAGCCCGAGGGCCCTAAGCACTTCCTTTGTATTGGTGCCATGTTTGGTCCGTGGCTTTTGTAGAATTGATGAATTTTGTCTAAAGCCAAGTGCAGACAGGCAAACAGATCTGTATCTGCTGTGATCCATTTAGCCTGACACACATGTGCAGAGGAGCTATTTTACCTCAATTCTTTCAGGACTTGATGAAAAGTAAATGCGAACAAAGTCATGAACTGCACCATTGGAAAGGAATCACTGAATCTAATGCTGGAAGTTAATTAATGCTTCCTCCCTTGAAATAGACCGACCCCACTACTTAGACATTCAGAGTCAATAAACAATTGGTGTACACAGATCATCCATTAGAAGGCGATGGCAAGAATTTTTTAAGCAAATCTAAAGTAGCAAAGGGTGACCTAATCCTGCTGTACTAATGGGAGTACTAAGGAATCATTTTTCATAGTATCTTATGCATAAAAAGTCCCAGGCCATCTGCCTAGGAAAAGGTCTGAAGCTGTGAAGAGCAAAAGGGATAATATATGCTCGTAGCATGTTATTCTTGCCAACCACAGCTATCTGTAGTCTCTCTTTTTTGGTGCCTATCCAGTACTTCCACAGAAATAACACTGATCATAATAAACATTCATATGTATTAGTTACTAATTACCAAGCATGACATGAATCACTTCGCATGCATAATCATGGGGAAGAGAGGATCTCCACAAGCACCTGGGGTGAGAGTTTGCATGACTCGAAGAAGAAATGATGGCTTTCCTAGGTGAGAGCTCCATTACTCAAGCTAAGTAGACAACTTTCTACAGAGGCAGGAGGATTCCAAGTTTGAGCCTAGTTTGGGCAACTTCGTGAGACCCTGCTTCAAAATTTAAAGGGTTGGGAGGACATGGGTGGGGATGTAACTGAAGGAGAAGACCCCGGGTTTAGTTCCACACAGACAAGTGCAAGGACAGAAAAACAAAAAGAACAATGAGGTTTGAAGGGTTGGTCACCATAGAGTCATGCCGAGAGCCACGATAAACGCAGGATGTCCACACACAGCCAAGAAGCCTCTGCTGTTATCCAGGAATCAGATTTGAGAAATCTGATAAAGATTAACAACACAGATCTGGGCAGGTACAAAGAGGCCTCATGTTTATTACAAAATGATTTAGGCCAAATATCAAGGACTCTTCTTACACTAAGTGAGGGGGAAGGAAACAGAGAGAATGGGGAGACACTAAGATGCTGGTGGTGGCAACGCCTAATCTTGCTTTCTTGTTCATAAGTCAGAAACAAGAAACCAGTCCTAGGTCCTTTCCTGGAGGTCTGTCTCAGGCACCTAGCTAGCACATTGCCTTTTCTCCAACAACAACTGACACCCGCTTCCCAAATGCAGCCACAGCCTGGCCACCCCGTCACCTCGCAGGGAATCATTGTCCATGGGCTCTTCTCCTGCCTTTTCCACCCTGTCCCCTGAAAGCTTTGGGCTGCCCCACCACTGCAGTCATTATAGTATGCCTGTGCCTTCCCGCCTCCTTTATGGTTGTCAAATTGATTTCACCACCACGATACCTATGGCTCCCAATGAAACTTAATTAAAAATACCATTTAATCACAAAGTAACAAAGGCAAACTGGATAAACAGCATTACCACTTCAGCACATTTTAATCCGCACTGCTCTGCTCCAACTGGATCTGTCTGAATGAGAATTGCCTTTTCAAATCAGAATCCCCTTGTCTTCCATGTGCTTGCCTCTGACAGATCTCCAAAACAAACAGTATTTAGCATGGCACGGATCCAAATGTATGCAATTTGCCCTATGGTAAAATCAGCCTTAACTAGAGCAAAATACATATAAATAAATAATAAATAAAAGCTGCATTTGAAAATGCCTGCCCTGGAAACACACATACTCTTCTACCTAATGTGGGGCATCCATTAAATAGAGCCTATGGAATCTCATTTCCAGCATCCCTTAATTCAGTGAGTGATGGATTTAGAAGCTTATTACTAAAATTGTGTCACACTTGATGCCACGACCCTGTTCTTTGCTGTCTAGAAAGGTCTCCCAGGCTGCAGGGTGCTAGTAAGAGGAGTGGATGTGGCATGGTGGCTAGGTGCTCCTCAGCATGAAATCTGCAAACAGGAGGTTGCTGGGTGGCCCTGCAGGCTGGCAGCCCTGCCAGAGAGGTGTGGAGTTCCTAACTGGATAGAGCCTCCTTTGGATTGAATCCTCTGCTTCCTTCGAAACCCTGGAATCCAGGTAGTAGTCAGAACAAAGGCCAAAAGCTTAAAAATATGCTTCAGCTCCCCTTGCTCTCCCTGTGCAGAGCCTGAGTCCTAGAGCTTGTGGAGAGAAGCCAAATACTATCTGCTCCGGTCTGTTTTCCAGCTGCCTCCCAGGGCTCCTCCTTACTGGGTCATTATGGCTCCTTTACTTCCTTGAGTACTTCCCTAACCTAGGGCCTCTGCACCAGCTGCCCATTCTGGAAAACTCTTCCCAACTGGTTCCCCACTGCCCAGCTGGCTAGCCTACCACCCTTCCTTGATCATTGGGCACACACTGATTCATCTAACCTCCAGCTCAGCACTTAGGGACTGTCTCAAGTGATCTTCCCCTTTATTTTCTGGCTTACTGCTTGTCTACTGCCTAAAGCATGAAGTTTCTACTGCTACCAGTACATATCCCTGGCCCTGAAGGAGCCTGGGAGCCCCTGGAAGGCACAGATTTGTTTCTAGATCCCAGAGGTCACCACAGTGCTAAAGGAAGGTCAGTTGTACCTAGGTACCAGAGGCTTTCTCAGATCACTTTTCTCAAGATAGCAGGGACCCAACGACCAGGGCAGCCTGCAGAAAAGCAGGTAAGGGCTGGGGCTGACAAAATATAGCTCAGATCTGGGCTTTCCCTCTTCTATACTCATCCCAACAGCTGTTGGGAGCCTCTGGGCCCAGGTTCCCAGGAGAGTCCTGCCCAGTCACTAGGGGAACCAGGTCTTCCTGTGGCCTGCAGCCCATGAGTTGGTGGTCAGCTGTCTCTCTGTTGTCTCTTGCCTTCCATCCTAGCCACACAAAGCTCCCCCTGGGAAGCATGTAACCTTCAGGCACACTGAAGTCGTGTTAACCAAAAGCCACCATTTCTTCTAAAAAATGTGACCTCATTTTTGGGCTTCTTTTAAGGGAGGGGCTTCTCCTATTCCAGTGTCCATCAGCTGGCTGCACCTGAGAATTCCCTCCATCTACCTGGGTCCCATCCATAGCAGCAAAGCAGGTCCATTTGTGGTATGCAAGGAGGAAAGTTCGGCTTGGTTTCTTGTCCTTAATATCTTTATTTTAATCCAAATGTTTAATGATGCAAATGGCATTCGTACAAGCAGCTCACAGTATAGTTCAGCAAGGGTACACAAAGATTGGAGTAAGCATTAAACATTACTCATTTCTCCCATGGGAGTGCAAGGTCTAGAAAGCTCCTGTGTGGAGGTATAGCGCAGGTCAGGTCTGCAGTAGGTGGTAACAGGCAGCCATGGGGTCTGCTGCAAACCACTGAGGGCCACAGCCTGCTTCTGAGCCAGAAGACAGCACGTAGCATGTTGCCATGCTAGGTTGGAGGTCTGGGACCACTGTTTGTTCTGAGTTCTAAAGCAAACAGAGACATTTAAATTTGATGTGAAATCTCCCAATTTAAAAAGACACGTACCAAATGAAATACGACAAAGAACAAACATTGTGAGAGTCCAACAGAACCCAGGACTGCATGGCCCAGGATAGGAGGCCCAGCCTGTGACTTCTGTATGTTGCATTCCGCTTACCCATGTTATTTTTGGCCATATCCTGTGAGGTAGCAGGGTCCCTCTCCTTCACTGATGAGGAAACTGAAGCTCAGAGACATGAAGGAAAAATCAAAGGCCTGAGAAACTTGAGTCTCAGCAGGATAAAAACCTGACTGCTTTGTGAACTCGACTTTCCTGCGGCCAATGACACTGATGGCAGGAAAGAGTGCACTGGGCGTGTGTCCCCATGCAAGAGCCCCCAGCTTCTCACCAGTGAGGAGAGAAGGCAGTGGGCTGAGAACAGGGGCTGAGCATTCTCATACATCCTGGGGACACCAAATGGCAGAGGTAGGCAGCGAGAGTTGTGTTCACCATGTCGTGAGACAAACCCAGCATAGGTGGGGAAGAAGAGGAAAGCACCCTCTTCCAGCTCGGTACTGGCACAGAACAGTGCCTGACTCATAGGGGATTTAGTGCCAGGCCAGAAAGTCTTCTAAGTATGCAGCTGAATCACTTAATCTTTATTGAGGGGAGTGCTTCCTTCAGAACACTGACAAGGAAACTGAGGCATAGTAACTTGCTAAGGTTGCATGGTTCCTAAGTGTCTCAGTCCAGGCACTCTGAAACTGGAGCCCTGCTTCAGCCTCCACTCTGCATGGGCCTCTGGCTCCAGTGTCATTGGGAAGGGGTACTGGGGCTTCTTTAAACTCACTACCACCTGGCATTATCTAAGAAGGGGGAATTACAGAAGAGCTGTCCCATGCTGGGATTAGTGTACACAGGGCGAGGGCTCTGTCCCTATACTCCTTTCAGACAGGCTGTCAGTCAGTTTTGGGTGCATGGTACCCAGGGCAGGCTTTTACTGAGCTCTGTCCCTAATGGGAAAGAGGCTACTTCTCTTCAGAAAGTTACTGCCTAATCGCTTTCCCTTATGGGAATAGCAGCAGCTACAGGGAATTGGAAAAAGGAATGTCTGCTCTCCGGCTTCTTAGACATATCTAATCTGAGAGGACTTTCTTTTCTTTTCTTTTCTTTTTTTAATTTTTATTTATTTATTTTTTCTTGTTTCAGAATGTTTGTTTATTCACTCATTTTTATGGCCGGCTCAGTCCACCCTGAGGGCAGGGCTGGCGCAGTATGTGGTGCTGGGGATCGAACCGCAGTCCCTGAAGCCGCCCAAGTTTTCCCAAGCAGGCACTTTAAACCACTGAGCCATCCCGCCGTGCCCCATGAGAGGACTTTCTAATGATAATCGTCTCCTAGCTGCACTGTCCCACAGAGTGGTCACCGTCACGGTGGCTGTTAAACACTTGAATGAGGTCAGGTTGTGTGTGGGAACAAACTTTTAATTAAGATTAAAACTGAATTTCAATTAGAGTAGCCCCAGCTAGCTGGGGACACCATGTAAGTTGCCAGAGGTATTGCAGGGCAAGCTGGGATGATGCCTCCGAGCCCTGTCCAGCCTCTGTTACTGGTTCTACTCTGCCTCTGATGTGGTGAGGAGAGGGCAAAGAGGTGAGGCTTTATCACAGGCCAGGCCTCTGGGGGCTGACGGGCTCTCATGAATTACTTTGAGTGGGTAACCCTTGGGGGAGAGTTTCTAAATCAGACTACAACACTGTGTTGTTTTTTCAATGCTTTTAATACTCGTGGGCACCAATCCCAAGCTGTTTTGAACTGGGACCCAGGTACAAGCTAAGGGCTAACTGAAGTCTACACTGACCTCACTCAAGCCGATGGGGAGGCTGGAGAAAAAAAGCCAAATGCCTTTCCCTCTCTACCTAACACTTGCGCTCCTTCTTGGGTTCTGTTTCCAGAAGCTGACCTCCGAGTTCTGAAACAATGTCTGTGAGATCGAAGGGCAGAGGCATCGAGGGATCATCCTTCTCCCAGTAGGGTTGACACTTTGGTTTCTGATCCCTTGGTAACGATCGGGCAATTCGAGTCTGGCACCTGCAAGTGTGAGAACAGGCAATTAATCCACTGTGGAAAACGTCTGGAAGAGCCAAACTCATAGAAAACGTGAAGACCAACATTGAAAAATGCTCCCTACACAGCCTGCTGTGTTGAAGGTCGTGACAACGACGGGAAGATCTGGTGGCAAGGCAGAAAGTGGGGATTTCCAAGAAGAAAAAAGGCTCCTTAGCATGCCGGGCTTTTTTTTCTTTTCGATGTCCAGGTTTACATTATCTCAAGTGACTTCGAAAAAGCCAATCATCAGGGAAATTCAGTTACTCTGCCTTTAAAATGGTGAGTTATTTTTTTCATTATCTCAACTGTTATTTAAAGTGTATGATTAAGCCATTATCAGATTTAAATGTTTGTGGGATTTCGATGTATTACTAGATTACTGGGAAAGATTAAATTGAATTTACTGCATTAAAACGTCCAAGAATAGATTAAACAATATTACAGACTGGGATTGACTTTGGAGATCCTGGAGATTTACAAGTGTCCCAGCTTGCTGTGCTCAGGAAAAGGCACTCCAAGGAGAGCCTGGTTTATAAGGATATATGCAAATAGAGGTTAATAATCATTTCCACTGATGAATAGGTGGGGGAAACTTCCACAAAATTAAATTAAGAGGCTAGCAAGACTTAGTCCCTAAGGAAAACACTTAAATCATGGTTTTTATTAAATGGATTATTCATCAATAGTAGAGAAATTAATTATCATACACAGCTAAATTATAGCCTCATAGGAAAAAAGTTGGGAAGACATCATTATACCTTGGCAGGGTCTACCTCTCAGAGTCTGGTTTACTTAAAATTGGACTGAGAAAAGGCTGAAGCTTTAGCTAGCTTTATTTATCTGAAAAGTGAGAATTGGCGAAAAGGAAACAAACTGCAATAAGGAAGGAATAACTTATTTACTCTGGAAGAAAGCACAGGGCAGTCCAAATGTGTAAGTGTGTCTATCCAAACCCAATGCGATGACCACTTTTGGAGGGGTCATGGAGCAGCCCCTACCCTGGCTTCTTCTAAACCTTGCTCTGGGTGAACTAAAAGTGGTCCTACCCACTCTTCATCCTTTGACTGTACAAGAATGACTACAAAGGGATGAAAGAATGGGATGGTCTGGCCTCACTCAAGTCTGATGGTACAGAAGGTTCCGAACTAAAAGAGATCGCCTTCTCTGGGGAATTATTAATGGTGAGGGGATCCTCAGGGGAAAACATACTTCAACTTTACACCTATTTTCACATGTGGTTAATTGCTATACCGGCATCCTCCGCACTCAATCCGTCGTACATTACACATAACATTTCAATATATCTTCAGCTCTCTGCATCAGGCCCTGATAATAGCATCTGTTAACATGCACTAAGTACTATTATGTAGCACATCACTTCATAAATAATAAGATTAGCTGACCTCAGGGCCTCAAGAAGAGTAATGTGTTTAAATGTTCTCATTATTTATTTAAAACAAGAATTAAAGCAACAGAAGCTGCTTCTGACAATCCTCTTAGCATAAATATTAAACTGTTTGTGCTGATAAGCACGCATGCACTGAGGGACAGAGGGTGAGTTCTGCAGTCTACTTCACAATAGGTGTTAGGGACCATGCCGGGTGCTGGCCCGACTCAGGACACATCTCCGTGGTTCTTGTGGCAGTCTCTAAATCACTTGAAAGAGATGAGAGGGAAATTAATATTCAAGAGAAGCTGCGACTAATTACAAAGGAACTATGCAAAGCTTTTTAAACTGAGCTTTTTCTCTGCCTAAGAATTGTAGAGTGATGCTCAATTTACTGCTAGGGAAAGTTATTCCAAATTGAGCATTTCAATCTCACAGTGGATAAATTATCCGTGCACACATTATCCTGCTTGGCAGATTAAAGGGCTATGATAAGTGTCGATCCACCTAGAATATCATACGGTGTGCAAAAAGTCAATAGAGATGCTTTTTCACCTGTCAAATGGTTTTGCCTCCTCACTTTGAGAAAGTATTAAAAACAGTAAAACCTGCAGCAGAGGTCTGCTTGTGCTACTTTGTGCAACCTTTCCAAAGCCACTGGTTCCCCAGTCATGTGCCACCTTCTCTGCATAAAAGGATGGCTGGGGTGCAAGTCACCTCCACCCATGTAGACCCTAGCTGTATGTCTTTCTGCATCCATCTGGGCTTGGCTGGGAACCCTTTATTGGTTTCTTCAGAGCAATTTCACAATTCTTTTAATGTTCTTCCTTTAATGCCCAGTGTGCCCTGCCAGTTTCCTAATGACAGTGAAAGGTCCAACAGAGGGCTCATTGTTTGAGGTAATTTATTTATCTACTTATGGGAAAGGACACACAGCACAGCCCAACTTGGCTGATGCTATCTGGTTCAGATTCATGGCAGACTATGGACGGCACAAGAAAAAGTTGAGGATGATATGAAGGAATGACTCTCAGTTTTGATTTCACCTATCAAACCACTTGTTCTATCTCCTTGGGTTGCAATGTCATGACATGGGAAAGTAGATCAGTTTAGGCTGTGTGTTTTTCTGGAATCCTGGAACAACATGACATCTGGGAAAAGATTTTTTTTTTCCTCATCGAGCTTTACTTCTTGTCTATCAAGTGGGTATGATAATAATAATGATGATGTCCACAGTATAGGAGATTCCCTTATTTCATGGTTTTATGTTTTTAGTTATCCATAACCAAACATGGTCTGAAAATATTAAGTGGGAAATTTTAGGAGTAAACACTGTGCAAGTTTTAAATTGTGTGCTGTTCTGAGAGGCACAATGAGCTCTTCTGCCATCTAGTTCTGTCCTGCACAGCATGTGAGTCATTCCTTTGCCCAGTAGAACTGTGTGGCATGTGCTACCCACCCAGAATCAACCTAGTTCCATGATCCAAAGTCACTTGAGGTAGATGATCCTCCTATTGATGTTAGTTTAGAATGTCAACAACAGCCAAATGCCGACTGTAGTAGGAATTTGTCTTGCATTTCTCCCCTCCATATCCTCTAGCAGGATTCCAGTTTTCCAGTGGAGATCCATTCTTTGTTGGGATCTATATCTATAGCTGGGGGACAGTCATGACTGGCAGAAGCTAAGAATACTCCCATCTTGAAGTCACAGTCATTGTTTCTACCATGCAGGTACAGGAGTCTGGATGATACTGAAGAATAGCTGTATCAGGCCTTATTGCCTGAGTTAGGCTTTTCTGTCACTTACAACCCAAAGAATCCTAGTTGATATGCTCGTGACGCCTATCTCTCCATTATTTCCACCTTTAATAACACCTGTGACCATGGCCCTGCCATACCTTTGGTGCACTGTCGAGTCTAACATGTGAAGAATACTTGATTGTAAGACAACACAGTCCTTTGTCTTCAGTTCTAATTGTATTTTGAGTAAATTCAAAAGCCAAGGGAATGCCAATGTTACCCTCAGTGGCTGTTGCAGGAAAAAAACCCATTTTCATATCCAGCTGGCAGGGGGCCTTTCTGAAAAATGTTGAAGAGTCCCTAACTGGATATCATTCTCCAGCCCTACTGAGCCCAGATAAACAGTAAGAAAGTAACAGCTTCCCCTTTTCACCTTGTCCTCATTACTATTCTAAAGAGAAACTCAAATTTTTGGATGCTTCTAGGATTAGCCAATAAACCTGGATCTACTTAGGAAATGCTGTCCTCTCCAAACATATATTATTTCAATTAAAAGGACTCCATAAGCCTGCCCCAAAAATGTTTACTACTTAGGGCTGGTTCTCCTTGAAAAACCTAGTGACAGAATGGGAAATGGCTGAGAGGTGTCACCTTGGCTAGTCTGTTAGCAGACTGTACAGAGGTCCCGCCAGCTTCTACCCCCAGGTGTAACTCATACAGGGCCTCTCTGCCCACTGATTTCCCCCAGGGCTGCACTTACATTTGGATGATCCAAATTGCAGCTACATTAGTGGACATTGGTCACCATGCTAAAATTAACCACTTTAGCTAAAGTGTGTGTTAATTATGGGTATGCAAGCAGTCAATAAAAGGTTAATGCAAAAGTCAAAGGATAAATTTCTTCCCTTATTGCATCACTTCACAGACTAAATGACTAACATTATACTTTGTGTTTTTAATCAATAGGTTTTACAGTAATGTGCTGGTCATTGATTTTTAAGAAAACATATATGGTCTTCTTCCTTGTCCCTAAATTTTGCAACTGATAAAGAAGGACAGGTAACATTTCCATTACTCTTGAGTCAATGATAATGATTTCAGGAGAAATGATCTGTGCTAATAGATTTACTGGGGTAAACAAGCTCAGAAAACTCTGACTCTATGTCTATCTGTCTGACTCTGTCTGTCTGTCTGTCTGTCTGTCTGTCTGTCTGTCTGTCTGTCTGCCTGTCTGTCTCTCTCTCTCTCTCCTTTTCCTCTCTGTGATACAGGCTAGAATTTCATGGAGAAATATTATCAGTTACTATGCACAGGTCAAGAAAAAAGAGCCCTAAAGAGAGATTACCTTACTGAGGAAGCAAAGAGCAACTGCCAATAAAAATAACAATTATATTTTGTGTATTGTTCAAATGTGTCAAAGAATTTCCATAAAGAACACCATTTTGTTTGACTTTCTCCACGACCCAGGAGAGATGGCTGACGCTGGTGTCTGAATCCCTTTTATGTATGAGGATGGCCTTATCCAAGGTTCATCCAAGAGTCAGGGAAAGCCGGGGTGGGGCCAGACCCTGGACATCCGGCTGGCTGGCTGCCTTTCCATTTCATTCCATCTTTTTCATGGATTTCCATTTGGATTAAAATAGATCTTGTCCACTGACTATTTAGCTGGTCATGCCAAATTTAGTTCTTTAAGAGATTCTATACAATTTTAGGAGGATGAGCAAAACGTTTTTATATCTAGAAGGATTATTATTGTGACAAATGACTGACAAAACATTTTTCTTTTCAGTCTAATGGCTTTGAGGTTTTGTGTTTATTATCTATAGAAATGAAAGATACTTGTTTATCTTTTAAGGCTTCTTTGTATGACCTTGAGAAAAAATATCTCAATCTTTCAGTTTCTTCAGCTGTGACATGAAGTTCATGCTCTTCTGCTTCTCCAGATTATGTGAAAATCAAGTAATGTATATAAAAGGCTTGCAAAATATGCACAGTGCTACATGAGATTGTGGTTGCATGTGTGCTCTTCCTTACTTTTAGAAACACAGATGATGATGCAATATTAGTCAGGGGCTTGTAAGTAAAAAGGAAATGCCACTCTTCTAAGGGTGAGAGCAGTTAAACCAAGAGCTGCATCAGAAAATATCCAATGACCAAAAGATATATTCTTTAAGTCAGACTTTTTCAGGATATCAGCCATAGCAGAATACATTCTTTCAAAAACATCACAAAGCCAGTCTCAAGGTTTAAGAAGTCTTGGGTAGAAAACACTGGGATAATATCACACCTGCACTGCCCCATAAAACCTAAGTGCCAGAATCAGCATAATGAAAGGTAGGAAATGACATAAAAGGAGCACCAACTCCTTCAGACCTCATGCTTTGGAGGGAAGAGCAAAAGACCAATATGGTACCCAAGTGCTTTCTGCTCAACTCAGCTGCTCTGGGCCACTGAAGCTAGAGCAGTGGTTCTCAACCTTTCTAATGCCGTGACCCTGCAATACAGTTCTTTATGTTGTGGTGACCCCAAACCAAAAAAAAATTTTGGCGGCTACTTCAAAACTGTAATTTTGCTACAGTTATGATTCAGAATGTAAATACCTGATATGCATTATGTATTCTCATTGCTACAAATTAAACATAATTTAAACATAGTGATTAAGCACAAAAACAATAATTATATGTTGAGAGATATTTATTATTAATTCCAATAAATAACATTTCACCATGGCATAGCATGGGTTTAAATATGTATTTTCCGATGGCTTTTGGTGACCCCTGTGTTTTAGTCGTTCAACCTCGGCCAGGGTCACGACCCACAGGTTGAGAACCGCTGAGCTAGAGCATGTGCCACACAGTGCGATTCCAGCACTTAAGGATATATTTTTTTCATATACCATAGTTATCTAAATCCCAATAGTACTGTATGTACAATCTAAGGGAGTTTTAGTGTAATTTTGACTTTCGTGTTATCTGCCTCAAATACTTCACTTCAAATCTAACCTCAAATCTCACCTCAAAGAGCTGTTCTGTTGTATAGCTTTTCAAACTCTCTACTATGCTTTACTCTGAATCAGCTGGTCTAGTTACTGAAGAGAAAAGCATGCAGTCCAGCTTATAATAATCTTACCTCGTCTGGTCAGATAGCTCAGCAGACTAAAGCACTTGCTTAAGCAGAGCCCAGGGGCTGGGGTTTGGTCCCCAGCATGCTGATGCACTGAGACTGTGATTGACACTGGGTGTGGTGTTGCTCACCTATAATCCCAGTGCTTGGGAGGCTGAAAACATGGGGATCACTATCAGTCTAATCTGTGTAGTGAGACCCTGTACTAAATACATAAAATAATAATAATGATAATAATCTTACCTGCATCTTCTGAAAAAAGACAAATGAGTTAATATATATTTTATCTTCCTGGACTTCTAATAATCCTACTATGGTATTATAGAAGTTTATAAATAAATACTCTACTTGTTTTGTATGTGTTTGTACGTCTCTTTTTCTTTCTTTTTTTAGAGAACAGGTGTTGTTACATAGGCCAGGTTGGCCTTGAACTTGCAATAAAACCCAGGCTACCCCTTAGACTCATGATCCTCCCTACTTCAGCCTCCCAAGTGCACACATTAGAGGCATATGTCACCACACCCAGCAATATAGACACCTTGCTCTCTACTTTGACAAAGGTGGTTTTGTAAAATCAGCTGGACAAATGTGTATAACTAAATTTACCTAATTCAGAACAATTTAGCAAAACCAATTCCTAAGTGAGTTTCAACAAAGGAATGCTCACTCTCTCTGAAAAGTTTTTCATCTGTTATTACCTCTGTCTCCTATGTTAACATTTTCAGATCAGTAAAGCCAATACCCCTCAGAGAATACACAAACTTACTTTTGATCCTCATACTTCAGTGAGAAGTCTAATACAAGGTAACTATTTCAGAATTTTACATATGACTATGAAATATACTAACAATGCTTTTGAACACCAAGATGAGGCCACTGAGTCACATCAGTAATGGATAACAGAACATTTTCCAAGAAACTGTTATGCTATGTAGCATGATAACCCTGCTGCCCAGGCCTTGGGTGGCAAAGCTATGGATAAAAGACTTACTATATTGCCCTGTTCATGCTAAGAAGGAAACCCTAAAGGTAAAGCCAAGCTACTATATTTAGCTAATGTTCTCCACATTTGTCAAAACTCAAAAGGCACTTTCTAAGTAAACAATGGTTGTTACAGTTCCCAACCTTATCCTTAGCAACTAGCTGTATGACCTATAATAATTTCTCTGAACTGTATGAAGGTCTTTGGTGTTATTGTTGTTTTAGATGAGAAAGAATATTTAGAATTTAAATTTTGGATCCGAAGGAGAGATTTCCTTTGAGCAGGACTTCCTGTCCTGGTGTATGGAACAGAGCTTCTTTCTACTCTGAATCACTGCTGAGAGTTCCTTTGGCCCATGGCAAAGGCTCTACTGAGAAGCAAGGATGAGGGGAGAGAAGGTGCTTATTTGGTATTTTTAGGTCAGGAGATGAAGACAAGGGGTACAAGAGCATTGTGCTGGTATGCAAGTCAGGGACACTTTTTGATCATGGCATGGCTCAGATTCATATCCACTGTCACTTTAGGAGTGTGGAGAAGGCCAGGTCCTTTCTCTTCCTATGCCTTGCACATTACGCTGCCCCTGCCAAGTCTCCTCCCTCCTCGGATGATTACATGGTGTAGTCCTCACATCATCCCCTCACTCTGTCCCTTGGCATCTGCCATCAGAGGGTTATCAGACCTACTGTTGCCATGGGAGATACTGTATTTTATCTCATGCCATTGCTCCTCCAGTGTCATCTCTTACACAAAAGGAATGCCAGTAATGATAACAACAACAACAACAATAATAGTAGTAATGATAAATACTAAAGATAGTAAATAGCAAATATTGAGTGTCCTGTGAATATATTTTTTAAATGTTTACCTTTAAAAGTGGAAATGGACCCAGAAGATTAACTACCCTTTCCTATAAGTTTCCACAGCCAGACAAGAGACAGAGTCAGAATTTGGAGCCTAAATCACTGGATGCCAAATCATGAGTTCTTTGTATTATTCCAAAACGAAATAAAAGGAAAACACTTAGTCCTTGCTAAAAAAAAAAAAAAATGTGTTGCCAAAGACACTCAGCCTCTCCAGTGGAGGGTCCTGAGAATTTTAGTTTTCCTAAGTGACTCCGAGGATAAGGAGTTGGTAAAAACTCTGTATCATTTTAACCTTTCCATAGGTCCACAGAGATGTCAGGCACAAAATGGTGGTAGGGACACAAGGGTACCTTTTGGATCTATGAAGAATTAACACTAGTCTCATCTGCATTTCAGAGGAAACCAGAGCAGCAGCATCTTTTGTAGATGTGCGACTTGGCCCTGCAAGCAGGCCAATGGTGACCTCCCAGGGTCCAGTGCACTAACAGGTCTCTTAAAGTCCTTCTTTCTACCTGAAGACTCAGCCAGGCCCCAGGAACCACTGAATATGGGAGACTGCTTGGCCCACCAGTAGGGTGTAAATCCAGGAGGTTGAGAATAATTTTATCCCCAGTTTCATTTGTTGGTTCATCAGTTACATAATGCTAGTGATGAATGGGCTACCTTGACAGCTGAACATTTAGGAGCTGCTGACCTTTGATCTCTGGTCACATGATAGGGTCACCTGAAACTTGCATGACTTCTACCTGCCCAAGGGTAACAATATAAAGGTCAAATGGGCTGGCTGATTATATGTATTGAGTCTGAGGTAGCTTGGTTGGAAGCTTTAGGAGAGGCCGGGTTGGGTTCCCCAGCACACAAAGCTATGGTACCACTGCATAAATGTGCTCAACAAAAGATATACAATTTCAAAGCAGTCTAGAATAACTTTCTTTGCAAGGGAATAGAAAGAACTCATTATTTTTAAAGGGCAACAATGAAAACAAACACTTTGCAAGAAAATATATTCTGCCAGTGGCTCAGCCATGGGAGGGAAAGCATACAGGCGCATGACTTAATGAGTGATATTCATGCTATACCTGCAGCGTGGCAGAAGGTCCAGTTGGAGGCAATTACTGCAACAAAATCCCCACTGGCTAGTACCAAGCCCTTCTTTCAGTCACAGAATACGGTGTCTCTGCTGTCCTCTGTCAGCACGGTAACCCACAAAAGGACCATGATTGACAAAAGATAACCCTTGCCAAATTTCATGACTTCCCTGTTGCTTGAAACTCAAGTAAAGTTTGCATGGGACAGTCTCAAACTTTAGAAAGATCCCCTAATAACTTAAGATTGGACATTCAACGCTGCTGTGGTTTTGAGATGCACTAGAATAGCTTCTTAAAGACATTTCTTTTTGCAAAGCTAAAGACTTTTTGCCTTTTGACTATCTGGTTAAATTCCATTTATTTAGAATCAGATCGTGGTAGTCACTGGATAACACTGATAGTTCTGAAAATAAAAGCTAAAAATCCAGTGTCACTGATTTTCAGAACATAGACACTTTAAGACCAGTAGAAGAAGCAGACATTGCAGAAAAATCTGATTTATACAAAGAGCCCATTTTTTCTACCAAGGATTTTCCCCTGCAAAGTCCAAGACTGACAGACTGACTGCCATTGGCACATAATCCATTTGTGCTCCTGAGAGATGACCAAAGCAAAGGACAATGGCTTGCAGAATAAAAGGCCAGCTGTTCTGCCTTCAGGATGCTCATTTGAGTTATAAGCGGTGAAATAAATGTGAGTTGATGGGTCCTCCATCTGCTCACCTGTTAAGTCTATTTTCATTGCTCTGGTGTTCATAGAAATACTTTTGTGTATTTTGTGTGTTAATTAGTGTTTAGGTGCCAAGAAACCTGTTCCCAGTTTACTGTGACCTATTTGAAATTTGAGGCTATTTGGGCCCTGACTTCTCTCCCCTTTCTTAAGAGAATTTATTGACAGGACAAAGGCACTTACAATAGAGAACTCAGTGGCATCCACTACCAAAGACTGTGAGGCCATTCACACTTTGGGCTGCAGAGAAGATGGTGTGCTGACACAAGAGTGGCAGAGTTACCAGGGAATGCTGGTCTTCTGGTGGACTTAGGCTTTGTCCCGATTCAACAGGTAAGTGAGTATAAGTCAGAATTCTTACATGATGTCCTATAGGATCCACCACCCTTTCCCCATCCTGCGTTTTCTCACCAGTCCCTTGTGCGCTCAGCTCCATTCCCACTGGCTTACTGCCCTTCTGTGAACGGGACGACAACACTATCAGAGATCAGCACCTGTTGGTCCTTCTAGTTAAAGCTCTTCCCCAACATATCCACGTGGCTCACTCCCCTACTCCCTAGGTCAGTGTGTAAACACAATCAAGTCAGGGAACCCCGCAGTCACTGTGATAGCATCCCCCTTCCTCTATTTTTCTGTTACATTTAGTACCATCTGGCATGTGTATATGCACATGTACGTGTAAGTGTTCCTGCATATGTATTGTGGGGGATATCTGTGCATCAGCTAGAATGCCTGAAGGTGGGAATTTCTGTCATTTTGCTCATTGCTATGTCTTCCAAGCTTAGGGCAGGGTTTGGCACATGGCAGCTCCATTAAATACTGTTGGATGCACCAATGGCTGAAAGTAGTCTTTGACCTGTACTACTTCCAATGGAATGAATTTCCTTCCGGCACAATATAACAACAGCAATAATAATATAATGACAATGATAACAATTATAAGGCACAACAGGATGGCATGGTTGGGAGAATACTGATCTGAGAATTCAAGACCTATCTCTGCCATGATTGTACTCCATGACTGTGGGCAAAACCTTGACTTTCTGGATATGGTGTTGGATTAGACAACACCTGGCTCTCCTTCCATATCTAAACAAATGAGGACATTTAACTATAAGTATCATGGTTTATCTCTACCTACTTTATCTAGTGACCCTTACGACTCAGGAGGAAGAGAAGTGTTAAATCAATTTTGGTGACTGGGACGTGGAAGTCTTGCTCCAGGTCATGTAGCTAGTGTGTCACAGAGCTGGGCCTACAGCGGTTCTCAACCTGTGGGCCGCAACCCCAGCGGAGGTCAAATGACCAAAACACAGGGGTTGCCTAAAGCCATCAGAAAATGTTATTTATTTGGAATTACAGTTTTGAAGTAGCCACCAAAATTATTTTTTGGTTTGGGGTCACCGCAACATGAGGAACTGTATTGCAGGGTCACAGCATTAGAAAGGTTGAGAACCACTGGCCTAGAACTTGGGATGTCTTTAGTCCAGCAGGTTTCTACTACACTGAGCTTCCTCTCTTACGAGAAGTGAAAGTACCAGCATTCGCTGTCATTCTTGGCTAAAAAGCTATCTCAGCAGGCAAGTTCTAACATGTGCTTATCCTAAGCTCCACAGCTTTCAGGACATTTCATTTCAGCCAGAGAGTCCACTGACTCTCTAAGCTGCTGTTCCATCCCAGGATTAGAGGTAATAAACTCTTCCACTTGCTCTGAATATTTAATGTTACAGACAGAACTACATTTTGGTGTAGCTTTTCTGCAGGAAAAGTCCAAGCTATAGTGTCTAGGTTGTGATGCCAAGCTCCCTGAACTACAAAGATGTCCTAAACACTCCAGTCTTAAATCTAAGCAAATCTCTGTTCTATACCCCTAGGAACTGAATGACAGTTTCTACAGCTAATATTTGGAAATTAACATTGCTCTTGCCTATATGAATGCTTAAACCACTGGGTAAGGTGACCAAGAGCAATGCCAACTCCACGTTGTTTACTAAATGGCCCTTGACATCTGCACTGATAAAGCTAGAATTTTCAAAAACAATTTCTGTTACTGCTTTCAGTCTCTACTTGTTTGCTCAACAAATATGTACTAAGCATCAGGATATGGAGAGACAACAGCAAAGTGAACAAGGCCGCAGGTACTGTGGAGTTTGTTTGGTGCAGGCAGACAGACAGGTAATGTGTTCAGTTATAAGCTGCCAGCAAGGATCAGAAATAACAGTGGTTAAAGAAGATGAATACTTTATCTTTGTTTCACATTGAAGAAGTCTGAGGAGATCACAGGACAGCAATTCTTCAATGCCCAAGACCCAGGCTTCAGTTCCATAATAATCCTGGCCACTATATCCAAGTCCCAGGGAAGGAACAGAAGAAAGGGGAAGGGTAAAATGTGATCTTTCTTACTCTTTTCTTAAGAAGGACACATATCCATTTCTACCCTTGTCTCACTGACTAGAACTCAGTGCAAAGGACAGTGGGAGGTAGAGGGTATTAGCTAGACATGAGGCTCCTTTGCTCCTGTCAAAACAGATTCTATGCTGAAGAAGAAGGGAAGAGTAGGGATAGGATAGAAAAACAGCATTTTTGCTAGTAGACATAAGCCAATAAATACTAAGGTAAATTTTGCTAGAGATAGATGCTTTAAAGCAAATCAAGGGTCAGCAAGATAGCTCTGCAGACTAAAGAGCCTGCTTAGGCAAGCTTAGGCAAGCACAGGGAACACAGTTCAATCCCCAGCACCACACGCCACGCCAGCTATGCCCCCAGGGCAGAGTGAGCCAGCCAGAGTCTGGGCACGGTGGTGCATGCCTGTAATCCCATCTCTGGAAAGGCAGAAAACATGAGGAGCACTACCAGTCTGAGCTGCATAGTGAGACCCTGCGACAACCAAATACATTTAAAGAAAGCAAAACAAATTGGGACGTGAGTAAGAGTAAATGGAAAAGCAGGAGGAGGGAGGGCTTTGCCAGCATGAGTGGCAGCAGCATGTGGAGATCAGGGGGAAGAGTGTTTAGGTGAGAAAGGGTTAGGTATCCACAGAGGATAGCAAGGAAGCCACTGCAGCTGGTCAAGGACACTAAGGAGATGACAGGGAGGAGATGGAGTCAGTTAAGTCCGAAGTCTTGGAAGCCACTGTGAAGAATGTGTTTTGTTTTGTTTTGTTTTTTTCCTAAGTAAGACAGGAGATTATTAGAGGGTTTTAAGAAGAGTGATAAGATCTTTGTCTCACGATTCTGCAGAAAGCCTCTAGATTCCTTTAGGAATTGGGCCATTTCATGAGGGGAAGCTTCTATACTTGACCTACACACAGAATTGGTCTTGTGAAACAAAGTCTCTTTCTTAAGTCTCTCCTGTGCCCTCTGAGGCTCCATCTGCGCTGGGGCCGAGGGGGAGAGATGGCTCTGAACCTTCTTGTCCCGACAGCTTTGATGCACCGTCCCCTTTGCACTAGAACAGAAGGGAAGAAACACCACCAAAGCCTCCTGTGTCCCCAAGCCCTCTGATGTTGTATCTTCAGAACTGAACTTGCATCCAATTTGTGCTGTTCTTTTTCTTTTTGGTACTGTGGATTTGGGCTGAGGAAGAAGGTAACCCTATATGCTGAGAGTCACGGCAGACTGAGCAGGCCGTCTGAGTCAGCTCTGGGTGAGATTCTAAAATGACTTGGCTTAAAAGGAGTTTTTAAAAATAGAGAGCAGACCAAATTCTAAAATTGCCTGACTCAAGTTTAGTGTGTGTGAGTGTGTGTGTGTGTGGGTGTGTGTGTATGTACGTGGATGCAAGCCTATGTGCAAGCATGCATACATCTGCTTCTAGGGATGCCACCAGAGAAGACAACCCACTGCAGTCTTGGACAGGAAGGATGTGTTTCCAAAAAGCCTGCCTTAGGGTGGCAGTTTGGCCTCCAAACTTCAGAGTGACAAGAAGGATTAATTAATTAATCATCATAACCCTCACTTTTCCACCTGGGCACCTCTGAGGCACAAGCAAACAGAGACAAGCTTGATGTATTTCTCACTGTCCTGTGCTCCCTGGGCAGTGGTGGGTGCAAAGGCTCACACTCAGCTTGGTGCTGTAGTTGCTTCACTGTCTAGGGGTGATCTCATCCTCCTCCCACCAGCATGTGCTCGTGGAGTGACCTTGGCAAGGGCACTGAAGCCGCATTTTCTCATCTGTCAAGCTACGACAGCCACAGAGACCCAGAATTGTGTCTGGTGAATACCGAAGTGCAGAACTGTCTGGCCACCTCCTCTCACAGCCTCTGGCCTCAAGAAGAAGGCTTTTTCCTACATGACAAATGCGTGAGGCCAAGTCCTTGCCACACTGTCTGCTGGAGATGGGGAAGAAGTGGGGTGGAGGTGGTGATGACAGTGGCTCTTTACAGGAAAGACACCCTTAGGCCCTCACTGAGGATCCCGGGTGCTTTCTCATTTGCCAAAATCCAGAAGGTCATAAGGAATCAAAGGATGACATCTGCTTGTGCAGAATGTCATTATAGAGGAATGTGGGAACAAGAGGCCTGTTACAAGTCACCTTTCCCGCTCCTGAATGCAGGCCAGTGAGCGGAGAAGAGCGGCTCCTCACTGAGCATTACAGGAGTGGGGTCAGCTGGGAACCAGCCTGGGCTCGGTGGCAAGTCAGGGCAGTACAACAAGGACTTGATTAGCGGCTGTGACCTCCTGCCCCCATGCCTGGCCTGTCAGGGAGCCAGGCTTCTCTGCAGACTGCTAAGTTAGAATTCGTACTTTTTGGAAGAGCAGTTCTGCAGTGGAGACCACCTGGGAGTTGGCCCAGAATACTTTACTGAGGCTCCATTATGCTGTGCCTGCCATGAGGGCCCATGGCTCAGCTCAGGCGAGACTGCAAGACCTGGGAAAGTGTGCCATTCCTAATGTCAACCGTTCTTCCTAACTAGAGACAGCCTCACAAAGGCTCTAATGCCCCAAAGTACTTGCCAGTAAGGGCCTGCCTGTGTGGGAACAGACAGGTAGCAGGATGGCATTCCTTCCAAAAATGGCTCTTGCTCTGGCCTTCAACCTGTGAGAGAAAGTCCATCCATAATTCACTTTTTTTTTTTTTTTTTTTTAGGACTGTAGGAGAACATGACAGAAGTGTGTTTTAAAATGCAGCTACTACTAAGGGGACACTAATTTAAGTCACCTCTCAGAGAGATCATGCTGCTAACTGGCATGGTGCAGAAACACGCAAGCTTTGCAACCCCTGTGGGAGGGAAGAGGAGGTAAATATCTGTATGGTTTCACGTAGGGCTGACCATGCACGATAGCTTCCTTGAGAGAGTCACACAGGAGCCAGTACGTACAGACCAGGAGCAATTCAATCAGTTTCCAGTTAACGCCCTTCTCCAGTTGGCCTCATGTAACTGCATGGAAACTGTGATCATTAACACTTTAGAGAAGGATTTATAAAGTTCCTTTTCAGGAACAAGGTCTCTGGACAGGCAGCAAGTAAGTCTTTGAATGATTTCTCTACAGCCAGTATAGCATGAGGATGAAGGAATAGGTTCACCTATAAAGAATTAGAAGATCTCTCCTAAAAGAGAATTCTCATTTTTCAGCAAGGTAATTTTAAATAGTTATGAAACTACCCTTAGGAGCTATCTCCTATTCCTTAGCTTCAAGGTGACATCAATAGATTTCTTCCACATACTGTGACAAAATCAGGGGACTAGAATATAAGTTTGGAGATCCCAAGTCCACTGTAGGATTGCTTATTCTTTATTTTTTTTATGTTGTAATTGTTAGCAACTAACACTTTTTGAGCATCAACCATGTTTGTGCTTTATTTGTGCAGTCCTAATCACCCTCTTAAGTTCATGGGATTTTGGTCCCATCTTGCAGATGGAAACACTGAGGTACTGAGTGGTGATATAACTCGCCCAAGTTAATAAACTTGTGAATCATGTGGATAAAATATGATCCTAGGCAATCTATCTCCTACTACAAACCACTACCCTATAATGTTATAGAAACATGGTCATATAGTTTCATTTCTATATTATGAAAGGTGAAAGGCAGCAGTGTCCCATGCTAGTTCATCAAAGCCTCTGGATTTGTTTCTTGCTGTGGTTGCCTTTTGGGCCACTAAGGAATATGTAGACTGCTGTTTTCATAGATTACCAGCTTCTATATTATCTGCTGGCTTCCTTATTCCATGCACACACCCAAAAGGTGTTTGTGGTGCTTAGCTTCCATGGCCACCCCAGTGGACCACAGTACCAGCATCCACTCACACTGACCCTGGCTGGGTCTCTTCTGTGGCTTGCGCTCAACAACCAACTACAGTGCAGGTGTGGCTGAGCTAATTTCTTTAAAAAGGCAGCATCTGTTTCTGTACTCCTGAGTCTTGAACATCGAACAACTGGGTGCCCTGCTACAGAGCCCACAGGGGAAAGGCCTGAAGCACCTGGAGAAAGGCAGCCCAGCAATCTCAGGGCCGCAGCTGAGCAGGCTTTGTGCCTCACTGAGACATAAGAAGTCACAGAGCAGACCAGCCATGAGCCCACAGAAGGGTCACCTCGCTGAGCCCTGCTCAGCCCACAGAAGGCTGGAGTTTCATGTTACAAATAGGGACTGTTGTAGTTACTTCAAGCCGCTGGTTTTTAAGTGATTTGTTATGTGCAAAAAAGTGTTTTTGGTGTTTTTAGTTCCCTCACTCTCTGACTTTGTAATTTTAGACAATAAGCTAAAATTCTTTTTCTAGTTCCATGTCCTTTTTTACTGTGAAAAAATATGAACAACAAAATGTCACTTAAATCATTTAAGATATATAATTTAGTGCCACTGACTGCATTCACAACATTGCATAATCATTAGCACTATCTATTTCTAAAATATTTGCATTACACTGAACAGAAACTATTCCTATTAAGTAATAACTCCCTCTGGCAGTTCCTAGTAACCCATAAACTACTCTGTTTCTTTGACTGTGTCTATTCTGGATATTTCATACAAGTGAAATCATGCAACATTTGTCCTTTTTCGCTTGCCTTATTTTGCCTAGTACAATATTTGCAAGGTTTATTCATTATCAACATTTTACTTCTTTTATGGCTGAGCAGTACTTCATTATAGGCATAAAATATATTTTATTTTTACATTCATCTACTGAAGAATACTTGGGTCATTTCTACCTATGAATAATGGTTTCAATGGACACTACTGCAAATGTAGCTGTATGAGTCCCTTATTTGAATTCTTCTGTATTTATTTTTTTGACGAATTACCAAATTCTTTCTGGAAAAATGCTATACCATTTTACATTCCTAAATGCTCCAATTTCCTCATATCCTTGCCAAAACTTGTTACTTACTGGTTTTTAAAAAAATTATAGGGCTGGGAGATAGCTCAGCAGCAAAGCGCCTGCCTGGCAAGCATAAAGTCCTGAGTTCAAGCCCCAGTTAAAAAAAAAAAAAAAAAAAGAGACAATCCATTTTAGTAAATGTAAAGTAATCATTCATTGTGATTTTAACTTGCATTTCCTAATGATGCATCAAGCATTTTTTGCATGCATTTAGTTGCCATTTGTATATCTTCTTAAAAAATATAAAATCTAGCTTTTTACTCATTTTAAAGTTGGGTGGTTTATCTTCTTGTTACTATTTTTGGGAGTTCTTTAAATGCTAGGGCTGTTAAACTTTTCTGAGATATGCCATTTGCAGTATTTTCTCCCATTCTTTTTCACTTTTTGTGGTAATGTTTAATTTTTTATTACTTTTAATAAATACCAACTAGAAAATTTCAGAACACGTTAGTAGTACATTCCCAATAGATGATATAATGCATATTATTGTTTTCATAGTAGTTATTCAGAGCACAGGATGTAGACATGATAATTTTTCTAATTGCTATTGGTACAATAATTTCTTCTCATTGAACTAAGAGAAAGTAGTTGTATGCATAGTTCAATATTCCATAATCATAGTAGGGTAATGTTTCTTGATGCACAAAAGTTTGTAATTTTTGATGCAGTCCAATTTGTCATTTATTTTTTCCCTTGAGGTCCAATAACATTGTGTTTTGTTTTGAGACAGGGTCTCATTATGTAGTTCAGGCTAGCCTTGAACTCCCTGCAATCCTGCTGCCTCAGCCTCAGTAGTGGAGGAATAACAGGTGTGCAGCTTCATTTACTTGTGACAGTACTTCTTGGTTTCCCCTTTTATAAGATTTAGATAGGCATGCTCAACATGAAGGGTGTAGTCAGTTAACAGCAATGAATCTGAATGAAAGGAATATGAGATAACTACTCTCCCACACTATGGAAGAACCATTTCTACATCTCTCTGTGTCAATTACTGGTTTTCACTGAAGCCATACCTCTACTTGACGCTGCTATTATGTTCATTAGTCAGCTTTCCCACTGCAAGGACAGAAGAGCTGAAAGTCACAACGCGAAGGAGGACATGGTTTCTTTGGTCATAGTCCCAGTCCATGATTGCAGGTCCCAAAGCAGGAACAACATGGCTGAAGAGTGTGGTGGATGGAGCAAAACTGCTGACTTCCCGCTGGCCAGGAGGCTGAGCAGAGAGGAACAGCAACAGACAGCAAGAACTCAGGGCCCCTGAGCCAATCAGGTTGACAAGGAAGCTTAACATTCACAACCAATAACCCAACTTTGAGTTATTTCCTAATCCTAAATATAATTATTGTGAACTATTTAAAAATCATTTTAGAAGCACTGCTGCAAGTTTAAGACGAGATTGGGCTACACAGTGAGTTCAAGGCCAGCTAGAACTACATAGGAAGGCTCTGCCAAAAGCAAACCAATTCTAGAGTCCTTAATACTAGCTGGAAATTTGCATTCCCTATTTCTACAAAGGTGAAGGCTCAGACTATGTGTCTTATTTTTTCCACTAACCCAGAGGTGACTTGTAGGCCTGATTTTAGTACTTATTCAAATCCAAAGGAAAGACAGTATGATCCATAATAGAAAACCTTTCATGGAATTCACCAAACACTGTGGCAAAATCTTGTCCTTTAAGAGAGTGTTTGCCATCTATCAGACTTATAACAGACTGTGGGGTGGTTATCAAGGCCATGTATGTGTACCTCCACTAGCAAGCCATCCTTTACCTAAGTCACTGATGCCATTCTAAAGCACAGGTGTTAGAAAACACAGCAAATGCAGAACTGCGTACTGTTGTATGTAGGAGAACACTGTGCATCACAAGGGCTCTTCCAATATGCAGCTCAAGGGACATGGGCTGACCTATATAACTGAATCTGTGTAACTAGAAACCTTAATGGGCACCGTAATGATATTTTCCTTTTTATAACAACCTTTACTTGGGCATTTCTAATGGCAGATTATAATTCTTTCCATACCGAAGACATTTAATTCACTACTATGTTTGGAATGCCTATTTATTTGCGGGGTACTCAGGATAATACTATCTTATTACTGTTTTTGTCCTTGCAATCAGAAGTGTGGCTTGGTAAAAGATATTTAAATATGTATTCTGAGCTATTAAGTCAGTATATACATTTTCAAATTATATCTGTAACAGCCAGCATGCTGTTAAGAGAATTATATTGCATGGTCTAGGTTCCAAATAGACACAGATGTTTTACAAAAGTGCTTATAATTTGCAAACTTGGAAACATCTTAAATGTCCACCACTAAGGGAATGGATACTACATTATAGTATATCCATATAGTATGGACTCCTCTGCAACAACTAAACACTGTAGATTTGTATGTCTTAACAAGGAAGGATTTCCAAATATAAGACATATTGTCAAGTGAAAAAAGAACTTTGGATATTGATTTGAATAGCACGATAACTACTTATGTAAAACAAGGAACATATATTTGCCTGTGGATACATCTGTGTGTGTAAATGTGTATTTCTTTTTTTTTTTTTTTACTATTTCAGAACTTTTGTTTGTTTGTTTATTTATTTTTATGGCCGGCTCAGCCTGCCCTGAGGGTAGGGCTGGCACAGCATGTGGTGCCGGGGATCGAACTGCAGTCCCTGCAGCCGCCTGCAGGAACTTTAGACCACTGAGCCATCCTGCCTGGCCCCCGATGTGTAGAGTATTTGTAAAGAAAAAAGTCTCAAATTTTTGTCAAAGAAAAGTTTGAATTTTTATGAAGAGAATGTATTATTAAAAATATGAGTAAGGTTGAGTGAAACACACCCAGATTATAACTTAGGTTCTTTGTCACAAAATTTAACCTTATATCATTTAAAAATAAATTAAGATAGAAACAGTAATGTTAGCTAAACTTAAATACCATATTAGGGGTGTGTATCAGTTTATAATGATTATAACTAGCTTCTGTTCTAATTTCCTTTCTACCAATCAAATTCTGTGAACTCATCAAGAAGTATATTCTTGGTCTGGTCAATTTGGGGTTTTGAAGTATGTAAAACAATTCTGCATCTTATCTACAACATTCTTTACCATTTTAATAAAGGCAGGGTCATTTGAAGATTGGAGTAAATAAAAAGAGGGAGTTTTACTGATTGCCTATCCCACTTTTTGCCACTGCAATGAAACTGAGACCTTGCAAGGGGAAAAGTGAAAATCAAGGAATGGTTTCTATACTTTAGACACCTAAGCTTTAAGACTTCCTTTTGTCCTTATCTACATGAATGCTAAGAAAACTTGTCAAGCCAACAAAGATGCAAAGTGGAAACAGATGTTTTTGTACCAAAAGTGCTCTCAGGAATGGTCTCAGATATTCACGTTTGTTTTCTAAGCAACTGTACTGGCCAACATTTCCTGTCCACTTGTCCACTGTTTGGTCCCTGGCATGTTTCTGGGGCCCCTCTGGGCACACATGCTCAAACAGGGCCTGGCCAAAGCAGCCTAAGTTCCCAGCAAGCCCTGAAGACCCAGGAAGGCCTGGGGCTCTCCGTCTTCATTGGGCTCCTGAGCACCCTCACTGACTGGTGACTGGTTGACTGGCAGCAGCACATTCTTAGCAAGGCCCTAAAACGGGAAACAGCATTTTAGCCTCTGGCTGAGGTTGTTTTTTCCTTCTGGGGAAGGGCAGCCTAGAAGTCCTCAGAGATGGGGAGGGCCTTGGGAAACAAGCTCCAGCCTTCAGTTTACCACCTCTCCCCTGAGTCTCTGCTTTTAGGCACCTTTGTTGCTAAAGGCATTTAACTTTAATTCCATTTGACTTCAATTGTGTCCAAATTACTGTAAAAAGGAAGAAGACAACAAGCTGTAAATATGAAGAGAGACAGAAAATCATTGAGAATCCTGCCTTTATGAATATTTGATGAAGAAAGGTTAGATCCATAGCTGGTAAATTATAAGAAATTATGTCCATTATGTGACTCTGTCAGCAAAGGTTAATACAAATGGGTTGGGACTTAGTTGGGATGACAACGCAGATTAAAAAAGATTTGTCCCCTCCTCATTGCAATTAGTTTTTCTCCTATTATTAGTGTAATAGAGTTGATCATTAGGATTATGGCAAAAGAACAACTGCTCAGTGAAATTGTTTTGTTTTTCAGACTATCATTGCACTTTCACAATAAATTTTTCATCTTTGCTAATCTTGTCCTTAATTGTGTGGTTGCTGTGGGCAGGATCCAATTATTAACTCTTTTGATCCTACAATGCCCTTGCCATCAAGTACGCTGATTATATGCTGGCTGAATGGGCAATCCCACATTTTTCTGCAGCTGGATACATGGATCTTGTGGTTCATTTAGTGCAAGCAGAAAAATGGTTATTTTGCTCAAATAACAGCTCCAGTCAAGTGTGAAATTGTATATAATTGTGTTATAGGATTTTGCCCAGGTTAAAGGACTTCTTGGGGCTTCCATTATGAACCTCATTTCTCAGGTATTTATGATTTGTTTTCCACTTTTAAAAAATCTGAATTAGGTTTAATGTGCTTTGCCTACCCCTTTGTTGTTGCTGTTGTTATTATTACTATGCAAAGGCAATTAAAGTAGTTGTCCTGCACTTTTTGTACCAAAGTGGAGAATGTAACTGATGTTGAGCATAATAAGCTGGAATGTCAAACAAATGGCAGTGCAGACTTCAATGGCTGAAGGCATAATTTGTCCAAGTGATAGTCTGGATGTCAGAGGGTATATCTCCTTTCAACAAGGCCAAAGAGCCAGAGACTGAAGCCAGAGAGAAGTGGGGAGAACAAACAACTAAAGAAAGACAAGCCAAGGGTGTTTAAGCTTCTAGATATCCCAGAGCAGGCTCTTCACAGACAACCTGCAAACATAAGTGCTTTTTTTCTCATCACCAACCTTATTTATTATCTCCATGCTCCTTTTGGAAAATTCCACTGCTCTGGCCTAAGGTCACTCTTTCAGTGATACTGATACATCATGAAATATAGGTCTCTCATAAAGTTACAGTGTACTTTTCAAATGAAGGATGTGACTGAGGGAACATTTGAAGATTGGTAAAGGAGCAGAAGAAAGTCAAATATGATTTCTGACATGGAGGGAATGTAAAGGAGGGATAGACTTACTGACCAGAGCAGTATGTCTTAGGTCTTTCAACAGCCCACTGTGGCATACATGCCGTAAGCTCACCACTGCTGGACTAGAGTAGACTCACAGGAGAAAAGTAAATTAAACAAAAATCTAAACACATAACCAGGAGACATGCCAATAAATCAAGATACCTTAGACATCCCAAATAAGAAGACTGAAAAGATTTTTCCATACCTAAGTAAGGATAGAAAAAAAGATGGTTAAGTAGAGGAAAACGGTCTCAGGAAGGGCTAAATGTGATAGCCAAAACAATCATTGGAATTGTCATGCCTGTAGCAATCTCACCATAGAAGCAATGTCTCAGCAAGGCCCACTGAGAGTCCCTTCCAACAGAAGTATACACTTTGCTCACACTTACAGTCATCCAAAAGTAGGGAATTTAACACATCAGGGAGCCTGCTGGATTAGCAGATCAACTAATCAATAGCATTGACCATATTTCTGCCTAAAAGCATGGGGAAGCAGTAAGTAAGGCACTAAAGAGCAGACATTGCCGATACATTACCTTGGACCTTTGACTTCTGCCAAGGGCCCAAGAGGCACAAGACTTTTTTTCCCCAAGGCCTAGGATTTTCTGCCTAAGTGACTCTGACCTGCCTGGGTTGAGTCCATTGCATCCTTCACCAGGAATTGGTACTGGGACATTTACAAATAGCAAAGACCCAGTCTCCCAGGCACCTGAAGCAGTGCACTGGGTCATGGCACTGACCCCTCTCAGCTGCCCTTCACTTCAGACCCTGTAAATCTCAGCTGTGGTGTGTGCAACACCACTGGACTCAGTGGGATACAAATGGCTTCTCCATGTATTTGCACTGCTCCTGAGACTTGAGCCACCTGAAGAGTCCTGTCCCCTCTGTATGACCTATACCTGGTGGCTCTTGCAAAGACATTTTGACCACTCTCGAATCAGTGAATTTAATGCTCCAGAAAGCAACATGATTTTATCATGGAGCGAAGCTAACTCAGAGAGACAGAGTAGACAATGTTCAGGCCCATAAGGCTATAGAAGAGTCTTTGGGGCAATATGGAGTCTAAGTCAGCAAATCTACACCCAATAGGCTTTGTGGAATTAAAGCATCTCACCAAATCACTCTTTTTGGAGTAGCAATTTGTAAGCAGGTTAGTCCCAAATACCAGATTGAATTCTATCTCTACAAACTCAAGAGACTGTCAAGGGAAGGGAGCAGCCATGTGTTAAATACCTGCTATATCAGTTACTCTATTTTTTCTCATTTAATTCTCTTTTCAATGAAAAGAATATATTTATTGAGGGAAAGGAAGCTCTTCTCAGAGAGATAGAAGGGGGGTCCTGAGCAACGTTCCCCATCATTTAATTCTCTTTATAGAATTCAAAGTTTAGTGAAAAGGAAACTAAGGCTCAGAAGTTAAAAACGTGTCCAAGGCCACAGAACCAGTGAAAGAAAAGACTAGGATTCAACTAAGGCCCACCAGCATTACCCCAAACTTTGGACCACCCAATATGGTCATGCTTGCCAAAGAGGAACAAAAGGCGGGTTACCAATAAAGGCAAACAGGATACCAACCCATGAACCTTCCTGGAGAATAATATGGCTGAAAGTGGCATATTTGTAGAAAACACTAGTGTTGATGTTTCATTCTCAAATAGAACCTAGAGTGGTAGTGAAGGATATGTGTAAAAAGACTAAAAGAGGTAAAATGCTGGATTTATTTGGAAAGGGATCCTTCACTGTCCACATCTGTAGCAGCCACTGGGCTCGGTAACCATGACAAAGTCAAGGTTCTGTTGAACTGGCACATTATTGTAGTCTGTCTGGCTGTGCTGTAACTATTTCAAGGACTATTAAATTAAACCCTGGAGACAGTTTCCCTTAAGATAAAGAGCATGCTTTTTATTGTGTCATCAAAGGAGACCAGAAAACCTGAAGCTTTCAGCTTTAAAGACAACATAATGAGATCAGAGATTTTGCTTGCAAAGAAATTAACTTTCGGTTAATTAATGAAAGTAACCTTAAACAGCGGGCATGTTGCCAACAACCAGGACACTATAATAAAAGGGGGGAGGGGGGAGATAATGGGCTGCTTTCAGGGGGCCAGGGCACAGCAGCCCAGAAAAGAAATTTGATGAGGATGCGGCTTGTAAATTTGATCTCAAATTCTTAAGATGAACAAATAATGGCCTTATCTGTAATAAAGTCAGCTACAAATGCTTTCTTTTCCCCCATAATTTTCTGTTCAATTTAGATAGAAGATTTAATTAGATGTTGGTGAAACACCAGTTATTTAATAAAATCCTTAATAAAAATCTAATCTATGTCACATAGAAAAACCACTGTAACATAATCACAATTTTAAAAACACATTTTAAAGTACTTTTTATAATTAAGAAAATACATGTATGTGACATGCTTTATTTTCCATACAAGGTGAAGGTTAAGAAGCCAAAAGCAGTAATAAAAACAAAGCCCCCAATTTACAATCGCCTTTCTCTTTTAAAAAACATTTTAAAAGATTTTCTTTTAATTGCTACCAAAAAAGGTACTTGAACCTGAATGAAAAAAGAATGAAGAAGCATCCTGCCTATCTCACAAAGTTTCAAAATTAAAATTTGGTTGCCATAAGAAATGGACCTTTAAGTTTTGAGGCTTTATAACATTTTAAAAGATAAGCTACCTCTGATCACCCAGACTGCAATTTTATCACTTACATTATCAGCCAACCCTGAAGTGGAGATAAAGGCTCTCCTTTCACTAAGTTTCTGAAAGTCTGTAACGTTTAAAAGGGTACGGCACAGTAATGGAATGTGAACGACCCGTAGCACATATTAAACCAGAGTGGGACACTTGGAGAATGTCTCTGATTTTCTTGTAAAGGCAAATTGTGGGCTGGACATGCAGAGTCTCAGGTCTGACTCATATGGCAATTCTTAGAGGTCACGCTTCCAACATAAAATTATAGGGAGGGAGGGGAGGATGGTGGTTTCCACCTGGGGTTGCTCTTAAGTTCTCAGGCTCTGCAGCAAGACTGAAGAGGGGCTGCGTCCTCAATAACTGAGATATCAGGTGGTCTGCTTCTGACAGATTTATGGGGTGGTGGTGGTAGAGGTGTGTGTCAGGTCAGACACCTTGGAAGGAGTAATACTAAGAAGGATACTTGATTCAGATTGAATTTAAATGGAACTTCAAAAATGCTATGTCCTTTTACTTGATACAAAGGTCCCAGGCCCCTGCATGATTATTTAGGTAGAAGAATCTGATTGAAGTAATTTCTCTGGTAGGCAGAGTGGTACGTGGAGTCTTGCTAGTGTGGAAGAGCTAAATTCCCCTCTGAAGCAACACACAGATGCTGGTGGTACTCAGTCTGCTTCTGTGTCCCTGCTGACCTGGCACCAGGACTAACAGGCCTTCTGAACACGCTCTATGTCCTTGGCCAGGACCATGTGGCATCTCTGCTCATGTCTGATTTGAGAAGGTCATTGTTTAATGCATCTGGATGTCATGATCATCCAGATTTAATCATCAGCATGGAGTTCTGGAGGCTTCCGCTGTATATAAATTTAAATAATGGCCCCTCCTCCATGAAAGAAGGAAAGTCCATAGACTTTGGCCATCTGTTCCATGAGGCTGTTCACTTCAAGGTTTTGATTAGATGCCTCCTGCTATTTCTACACACAACATAATCCCAAACAATGCTACAGTGTTCGGGAACATTTAATGATTTATAGAGTTTGTTATTTTTGCTTCAAATCTTCATTCATCTCTATGGGACAGAGTCTGGCACAGACTGAACACAGACAGTGCTCATTTGGATACACTGCATGAGAGGTAGCCTTCTGGGCACTCTGGGGCTGCAGCTCCTCAAAAATGGGTCCTGATAGGGTATCTGACTGTGTTTTGTTTCTGTGTCTGCTGCACCAATATCTGCACAACCAGCTCAGCCACTGACACAAACCCAAACACATATTGGACTGCAGGACAAAAAAAGTTGGACTCTGTCATGGGATTCATGGAAAAAACAGTAAGACACACTTAGGAAACTGCAAATTACAATCTAATTGCCTCCTCTGGGGAGGGGTGCATGTGCTGCGTGAGCTCTAGCTTTCATGTCTCTTTCCAGTGTGTGCTGACTTCTGTCAGTCGCCTCTTCTCTCCGGCTCTTCTGAGTTGACCTTTTTGCAGCCCTGCCATACTGGGGGACAACAGACACATTCTTTCATTGAAAAAAAAAACGTTGATGTACTTCTAGGTCTGAAAAGCAAAAGGAGGAAAAACAAAACAAAATATCCTCAACTCTTTGTATTATGGAGCACACAGGCAGTCTCTGAAGCTTCCTTAAATATTAATAGCATAATTAGGAGACATGGGGCTTTGCTCCACTTGGGATTTTCATACAACATCCTGCCTTGCCAGGATCTTTTGGAGCTTGTGATGCCTCCAAGCACGAGCTGTTCTTCCAGAGGATGTTGACTTTTGTGGTCTATTAAGCAAGCAACACATAACTCAAGGTCTACCCTTCCAGGCGTAGAGCGTTGACACAAATGCTGCAGGCCAAACTGTACATAACTCAGTCCCTTTTCCCACGGGCTTTGCTGCAGAGAATTTTTGGTAATGACAGCAGCAACAAGCTCTGTTGAAATAATTACCAATCAGGTGGTAAAAGCCACTTAAGTCTGTTCCTCTTTGTGCTGCTGGGGATGCCACCGAGGGTCTTAGACTGCTGAGTCTAGCCGACTGTTATTCAAGGTGGCCCACCTTTTGGCTCCTTAGTGTTGCTAAGAGCTTCCTATCCATTGGCAGATTCATCACAGTTGTTGACTCTGAGCTTTGAAGTTAAAGAGAAGCTTGGGCTAGAGTTCTGACAAATTCTCCTTGCTTGCTTATTTGTAGAAGAGAACCCAAATGCTTATGTTGCTGAATCCATGATGAGATCAAGCACATAGTAACTTTCTCAATCAGTGACAACTCTTATAACTAGCATGGTATCTTCCCCAGAGCTCAGTGATTGAAAACTGTGACTGCTTTTGTGACAGTCTGTCACTGTCTTTTAATATTCTGGAAAATTATTATCCCTCTTTGATATTCCAAAGATTGAAAACCATCCTGTGGTTGGTACTGAGAGTAATCAATGGTTTAAATAGGATGGGCTTATGGCTCTGGTGTAGAGGTGATAAAATAGTACCTCAAGGGCCACATTTAACTATAGACATGTATTGTGAACCAAATAATATTGATTCTTATAAAATTTAAGAAAGAAGAGGAGGAGGAAGAAGAGGAGGAGGAGAAGAAGAGGAAGAAGAAGAGAAGA
>PVJA010012581.1:0-51771 GCA_004027025.1 Myocastor coypus | reverse complement strand
TGTCTTTTTGAGACAGGGTCTCGCTATGCAGTTCAGGCTGGTCCTGAGCTCACTTTTGTAGCCCAGGCTGGTCTCGAACTCACACCGATCCTCCTGCCTCAGCCTCCCGAGTGCTGGGATTACAGGCGTGTGCCACCACGCCCGGCTGACAACAACACTTCTAAAGAACTTCAGGTCCATGTGTTTATGCAGTTGTTATTTTACTAAGTTCCGTTCCTAATTTCCTTACTGATATTTATTTTGTGATTAATTTGTTCCTTTTTAGTAGTTCCTTTTTAGAACCTTAGATGATTCATTTTAAGACTTTTCTCTTTTTCTAATTGTGTCAGGGTTCTTCACAGAAACAGAACCAATGGTACAAGCGCATGTGCATATGTGTTAAGGTGTATATGCTAATATACTTTAAGAAACTGGATCATGTACATTACATACCTGTAATCCCGGCACTCAGGACGCTGAGGCAGCAGGATCACAGATTTTAAAGCCAGCCTGGGCTACATAGTGAGTTCAAGGCCGGCCTAAATTATAAAGTGAGACTTTGTCTCAGGAGAAAGGAAGGAAGGAAGGAAGGAAGGAAATCAGCTCATACAATTATGATACAGTGAGTCTGATTTCCACAGGGTACGCTGGCAGGCAGAGGCCCAGTTCAGGGATAATGATCTGAAAGTAACAACTCTTCCTGGGAAGACTCCTCTCTTTTCAAACACTGAAAATGATTTTTGATTGATATCTACCTTCTCTAGGGAGAACAATCTGCTCTTAAAACATCAATGCCACCCAAAAGCACTTTCACAGCATCTTGGCCGATAGCTGACAAACATCCGGGTGCCCTGGCCTGGCCACATTGACCACACTGGTCATCATGCCAGCAATACACACAGAGCTGCTCATTTTCCTCACAGGCACCACTCAGGACTATGCTACCTTTTGGCCATCGTTCATCCAAAGACCCATGAATTTGGTCTGCTGTCTCTATGTTCAAATATCTGGGGATTGTTCACACTTTTGTTGTGCAATTTCAATTTCCTCACAACCACTGAGGCTTACTTTGTAACTACTATCTATATGATCAAAAGAATTTCTGTACTGCAGTCTCTGGGTGGAGGCGCCTGACATGCCTGTTAGGTTATCCCACGGATTATGTGATGCACAACTATCTGATTGCTTCATTTATCCATGCTCTTGATTCCTTGCTCAATGACTGAGAGAAGATTATTAAACTCTCCAGTTACACTGTGGATTTGTTTCTGCTTCGTTAAATTTTTGTTGTGCCTTGAAGTTGCACTGACTGTCCCCTGAGTGGCCCTTTATTACGGAATGCTTCTCTCCAACTCATTTCAAAGATCTTGTCTCCCTCTCCTCTCTGACTGACATTAAATAGCTATTTCTGTTTTCTTATAATAGCATACTTACAATGTTTTCTCTTGCATTCTTTGGCCTGTCTCTGCTTATTCAAAATGTTCACATGAATACGTACAGCAGAATCTCACTTTTTAAAAATCCAGTCTGAAAAAGTCACTGCATTTAATTGGAATGTTTAGTTCACTTTCATAAGTACCATTCTATATTATATAACCTAATTGAAAGAGTTGCTTTCATGCCTCTCATCCTACAACTTTTTAAAAATTTTATCTGTGCTTTGTTCCCAGGCTACATGTATCCTGATTTCCTTATTTTTTCTTCCTGATTTTTAAAATTAAATCAAGTATTCTATATTACTTCTTTCTTGGCTTTTTAGCTATACTATTTACCTACTGGCTACGGTTTTTCTGTTGATAGTTATCCTATGAAGGATGAAGTATATCCATGTCACAGGATGACATGTCATAAATCAGTTACGTTTAAATTTTTACAACTTGAAGCAGTAAGACATAATTCCATTTATCCCCTCAGTTAGAACACTTGGTCCTGCTGTTATCCAGGAACAGCTCTAGAAGTCCTCTTTCGTGAGCATCTTTAGTTTAGATGTCGTGGTTGCTCCTATGTCCAGAATCAACTCAAAATGTTTACCCTTCAGTCACTTTGATGTTGAGGAAGAGCCAGAAGTTACACAATGCCAGATTTGGCAAATAAGGTGCAAGCAAACACACTGATGTTTTTATGAGCCTTCTCCTCCACTGGATTGTACTCAACAGTGCAACAACTGTTACATTTTTAAATCATATTCATAAAGACAGTTATTAAGGAGGATATCCAGAACTGATACAGAAAGTGGCAAGAGCCCATGTGGTAGTGCATGCCTATAATCCCAGAAACTACAAGGCTGAGGCAGGAGACTGAGCCCATTTAAATCTCTAGTGCATTTTTTCTCGATAGTACAGTTCCTACATTAGGAGATTCCTCACTTGTTTACTACGTGGTAGCATCCTTACATACGTATTTCAACATCTGCTGTGTTTGGGGCTGCTCCTCTTGACCTTTCTTCCCTTAGGCATGTGTCATTTTCCTGCCTCTGCTCCCCCTGTGGTGTTTGTTCAGCCGGAAGGTATCACTGTTGCAGGGCATAGATTTTGTGGCCTTCCTCCATGGTTGGTTTTGTTTTGGCAGGCGGTTTATTTGTTGAAGGATCAATGTGATCATTTTGAGGTTGGTACGGGCACGGTTGTGACAGTTCTAGACCAGCCATCAGGCTGGAGCAGGAGCAGCGCTGCTCCTAAGGAGCGGCTCTGGCACTGCCAGCTGAATGCCTGCGATGTTGAGCATGGCTGGCTGAAATGCCAGTGCTCGCCGGCATTAAGCACCTTCTACAATTTCCATGTATCTCATGACCTTCAAATATTTATTCTTAACCCAAGTCTAGCTCTGCACAAACACCCCTTAATTCCAGTCAAGGAAACTCCTGTTCAGATTTCTGGAGCCGCTTCCCTCAGGAGCTCTCTCCTCTCCAGTTCCCCATGAAGCTGTCTCCCAGACAAAACTGCCAATTTCTCTCTCTTCTTCAACCTCCTGGCCTCCATTTCCTGCTGTTGTTATCTGGGAAGAGTTCAGGGAAACAACTGGAGAATTCGAAGTCTATGTGTTGGTTACTCTTCCCTCAAGACCACAGTGCCAAACTGCATCAGCATCCAACGCCGAAAAACCAGCACTTTGACTCCGTTTCTAGTTTTATGGTTCTTTGTGGCATAGGGGTATAAAGTCTGGTGCTCACGATTTGGACCAGAACCAAAGCAGTGAGTCCTCATTCCCACTGGCACTCTTGCCGTGGGGGGCTTACACAGTCCATTTTGATTGGGACTCTTTGTAGCTCCCAGCTTTTACCACAAGGTTTATGTCACTTGCACATTTCCCACGACACATCTGCACACACTGAACAGGAAGGCGCCCAAACAAGATGACGGATGCTTAATTTTCCTTAAAAAATCAATGCAAAAGACACACTGCCATTAATCCCCTTCCCAACAGTCCCACCCCACTTTGCATGTGTTCGTCTCATCCCTCGTCCCTTTCCGTCCTGGGACTCATCTTTCCTGTCTTCAGGTGTAGTCTTCTGGCTCCCTCCACGACTTGAACTCATTTAACATGTCCATCTTTCACAGTCATTTTGACTTTGAAAGATCCAAAAGTCATCTGGTGCCAGGCCCAGGGAATATGGTGTACGAAGACAAGCGCAATGTTTTTACAAGCCTGTCTCTCTACTGGGTGGCCTTGGCAGCGGCCTGCACGGTATTTTTTTATCATACCTCATAAAGACAGTCACTAAAGACTCCTAGAGCTGCCTTGGAAAGTGGCATACAGAGTGGGACGTGTTGGAAGTAAGAGGGAGGATTCTGAGGAGGAGGAGGAATGGCAGTGTCTTTACTGTAATAATTTCTTTTCAAACTCAGAACTGAAAGTTTCTTTCCAAATTGAAAAGGCCTCCAAAGAGGCTAGCACGATAGTATAACAAGGCTGAGGTTAAGGCAAATAAAAGTTCAACATATATCAAAGGAGGAAGAAACAAGTGCAAGTCTGAAGCTGCCAGCACTCTGGGAGGCTGAGGCAGGAGGATCACAAACTCCAACCCGCCCTGGGAATTCAGTGACATAGAAAGATGTACTATAATCAATTTTTAAAAATTAAACATGAACTGTATGTTTGCACCTGCAATGCAGACACCGACCGGCCACATATTTTGCTCGCCTCTTACGCGCTCTACAAAGATGCCACAGGCGACCCCCGTTTCCACCTTCTTCCGTGTCACATCCCCTGCCTAGGGCCCTGTTGAACTCTGACCACCTCTCCATGTCCTACCCATCCTTCCACACCAGCTTGATGATCTCGTCTACCGGCACTTTAGTTTTAAGCTCCCAGAGTAGCCTGAACTTCCCCCCAAACATGACAAAACTGTATGATAGCCTGCTACAGAGTATGACTTGTGTTTGCCTGCTGGATTCTAAGCTATGTGAAGGCAGCGTGGGGATTACCCTGTGGAGTTATCATAAACATTACTCACCTACTGCTACACCACCTATGAAAATGCCAGCTAAAGATCTGGGACAGCAAAAATACTAGACAAACCTGCTCTTAGGATACCCGAAGGGAATTCACCTGAAATAATTACTAATGTGGCTCACACTTCCCTTACACTGCTCCGGGTGTCCTGAATGACCCTCTACTCACATGGCCACCACAGACGTTTTCTCAGTTTGCGTTTGTCCCTCCTCACCCTTCTCTGCTACCTTTACCAACTAACTAACCCATATGTACTCTTGGTACTAAGTAATTACTAAAGCCTTTATAAGGGTTCTATTTCAAAGAAACACATTTTGTTACATATTCATAAGGCATAGTCCATGTAAAAATTAAAAAAAAAATTATAAAAACAGAATCAGGTTGCTCTCCTCCAGGTATATTTGTGATCAAGGATAGTGCTATATATGGCCTTATGTTGCCTTCCTGAATCCAGGAGCAAAACCATAGGCGCAGCTCTTCTGACCACTTCAGACTGAAACAGGGTTCAGGCTAAGCAGAAGGAAACCTCTTTACTTATTATAGTAACGAATGGCAAAGAAAACAGAGCATAAGACAGTGGCATACAGAAAAGCACTAGTAGCCAGATCGAAGTGATACCTATTTCTTTCAAAGTGTCAGATCCACATAGATTTCCAAACAGTAACTCCACATAAATAAGAATTCAAAATACATAATGCAACTGCCTCCGAAAGGCAGTGTAACATCGCTACACACACAAGTTCTCACCATGTAGTCAAGGTTTAAGAAGAAAACCAAACATTCCAAGGGAGGAGGGATACGGCTTAAAATCAAGTAAAAGAAAATAACAGGAAAGGGATGTGAAAGACACCCAGTAAAACACTGAAGCAGATGCCTCTCAGGTCCTTCTAATTGCTGAGATTCTATAAGTTGTTAAGTTATATTTTGTTCACTTTACAATACTGCCAAATTGACCTTCTTCCGGCGACTCTGTGATAAGCCAAGTAGTTTAAGCACAAAGATCCACCTTTATATAATCAAATACCCCTCTGGGAAAAGGGTTGAGAACGGGATGGGATGAAAAGCAAGAGTGTCCAAAATAAATACACAAATACATAAATGCATACTGGAGAATATCAAAAAGGAAGAAACACACCCAGATGTCCAGTTTCTCCAATCTGAGTGCCCAGGGCATAGTGTCGGCCCAGTGCACCACTCACGCCTCTTTCTTTCAGTCTCTAGCTTAATGGACATGTGCCAAGCTCCAAAGGTAAAATTACGCAGTGCGGGCATCCCATTGATTAAAAGGAAAATGACTACCACTATGAATTTATTTCTTACCATGGATGTTACCACCAAGGCCGGAGAAAAGCCCATTGTGAGATAGAAAAAGAGTTCCACCACTTTATACCTGCAAGAACAGAAATAGTTAACTCAGTTAATGTACTGAATTCTTGGATCATTTCTATGTCAGCTTTTCCTTTTTTATTTTAATAGGGAAATACAAACTTTCAACTCCCCAAATGAAACCTATGTCTCAGTAAGGGAGAGCAGTAGGCTCCCTTGCCTACCATACCAAGATTACATAATGGTGGGCTAGCATTTCCTTTAGGATTGTATAGGCATGAAACACCACATGCTACCTAGAAAATGTTTTCTGCCAAAAGGACTGGAGTTCAACTGAGTTCACGTCATCCTGTGTCTTTCCCTTCCCGATCCTACAGTCTTTGTGTTTACCCTCATTTCAATCCCGTGCTATAATCACGTGAAGTTGAAGACAGACAGAAGTGCAATGTGGCGCATGGCTTAATAAGGGGTACAAGACCAGCAGTCCTGAAGAGAAGGCTCTGTGTCTTCATTTTGCATGTATTTCTAAGGATCATCAGTTTACGAAATATGTGACAAATATGTAAACTCTACGAAACACACTGTATTAAAATTAAAATTCAATGTACATTTCTGACCAACCCAACTACAATAAAAGCCTCAAAGGCAGGGGCCAAATTTTTCTTACATTTGGATTTGCAGAGACTATAGTAGCGCCTGACATAAATGGTATTTCCTCACTTCTGCCAAACTAACTGGCTGGTGGTGCCTTACACTTCATTCTCAGTGTTTTAGAGCCAAAACCTACCAAGAAGTAACACTGGGAGAAGAACAGGTTCAAGGATTGGGTTTACACAAGAAGGCTTGGCAGAGGGGAAACAACTGCCCTTACTTCCGAGGGCGTAATTTAGGGGTTTGGGTGCAAGAAGCAAACTGTTTGCTTGAATTTATACACACTGTGTAACCACTCAGCATTACCAGTTCAGAGCAAAGGGGGTTCAGGCGAATCTCCAAATCAGTTAGTGAAAACTATCATTTTCTTCTGAAGGGAGAAAACAACACACTGACCAATACAAATCTTGAAAGTCATTCTGCCAACCTCTACAACGAATTGCACGAACTGTCATCTAACAAATCTAGTGACACTGGTTTCATGGTTGTAAGTTTCTCGAATTCAAGCCCATGAGATAATAAAAAGCTACAGAATAGGAATGAGGACACTCGGGCCCTGCTTTCCAGGTGAGCCATTTACCTAGTGCCTAACCTAAATGCTCTAGAATTGACCCGGAAGGATCTCTAGAGCTGAGATGATACATTTCAGTAAGGCCTTCTAAAAAATTACAAAACATATGAGGATGATCTATTGTGCTCTACAGCTAAAACAGTAAGGGTTTAGATGTCCTTTCCTGGGGCCCTTCTCTCAGGGAAGCCTATTTGGAACATTCTAGTTTCTTAACAAGGTACCACATGTGCTGGGCCCTTAATATCTGTCCTCTTCAGTCTTCACACGGAAAAGGTTACTCTTCCCATGGGATGACTGCATCTTGGAGGACAAGGCTGCTTTGCCTCCAAATGACACACAAGACTCTACTGACTCAAATGACTAAGCTACCCTGTCTTTCATCCACGTTCCACCACACACATGCCTGCCACACTGCCCCACAGCAATCTGTCCACTAACAATGAACATCGAATGGTTCTAATGAATGACATATTTAAAATATTTATTCCATTTATGTATTTCTGATATTCTGAAGAGGAAACAGGAAATTAGATGTTTGAAACAGATAAAATTTAGGCAATGAATTTCAAAATGACGAAATGTAAATTATTTTTTCTTACTTTTCATGGTAGAGAAATACATAAATGGTTCCTCCCGCTGCCATGAGCCAGATGAACCAGCGCATATGAGCTGCCAGGGGTCCAAGTTCTCGGAGGTTTAACCTACAAATGAAAGCACAATAAAGAACAGAAGGGACACATGAGGGGAATTCACAGAAGTTATGTTTTCCTCTGAGCCCTGAAAACTAAGAAAATGCTCAAACAGGAGCAGAAAGCAAAGGTACCCAACATACAGCACAGAAATTTGGGTAAAATTAATAACTCAAAAGATAAAATTGTCAGCCAACTTTTATAGTTACAATTAGTTCCAGGATGGTTCCAAAAAAAATGGGAAAAAGTATATATTATGTATTTGGTACAGGGTCTCACTACACAGACTGGACTTGTAGTGAACCTCTTATTTTCAGTCTCCCAGTGCTGGGATTACAGGCATGCGCCACCACAGCTAGCCTTGGTGGCCAGCTCAAGTGCGCCTGGAGGCAGGGCCAGCATGGCATGCAGTACTGAAGAGACTGAACTCCAGTCCCTGCGCTTGCCTAAGTAGGTGCTTAGTCCACTGAGCTATGTCACCGGCCCTGGTTCAAAAACAGAACAAGCGAAAACCAGACGTGCAGAAGTGAGTCAAGCGAGTCCCAGCACACCTGTCAGCCCAGCCTTCCCTGGCAAGGCAGAGAGGCAAAGGCTGCTTGCCCTTTCATCCTGACCATGTACTGGGGAGCAGAACTGCTGGATTTGCAGGAGAACGCAGGACGCTGACAAACAGCCTGAGTCACAGGATCACACGCCTAGGGCGACAGCTAGTGCACAGACCACACGCTCCCGCTACCAAGCTCTCGGCCAAGACGGAGCAGGAGAATGCACCCAACATGTGTGTGGGTATTTTGTTAGAATTTAAATACGGACTTCTGTAAGGCCTAAATGCTAAATGCTGCCAACTCAATTATGTGAATATCCTCACACAAATAAATATAGAGGAAAAGTCACAAATGTTCTGATTGGCTGTCACTGCAGATCAATAATCCCAAATGGAAAAGGTACTACTTGCATGTGAACAAACTGCCTACTTGTATATTTGATCCCTCAGTTCAATTTAAATATTTTTATTATTTATTTGCTTATTTTAAATTGAAGTATACTTCACAAAAGCCTTCAAGCATTCTTGCCCAGGTATGAATCAGACCTATAATTTACTAAGACATCCCGAGGAGAGCTAGCACATATTTTTTATTCTAACAGATAATTATATTTTCCTTGGAATCAGGCTGTCTGCTATTTTGAATGACTGTAGCAGGTGATGGCATAATATAAACTTCTGAGTGTTTGAAACTGGACCATCTCTCGACAGAGAAAAACTGATTTTTCTTTAGGTCTCAATTTAACACAAAGTTATATTCAAATAATATTCAAATTATCCCCCAAAGGGCAGGAAGACCAAGGAAACAAGCAGAGTGCTAAATTAACAGGTGTGGTTAGTTACCTTGACTCAGAGAGCAAAATAAAATAGAAACAGGCCCGCTGGGCATGGTGGCACATGCCTGTAATCCCAGCGCTTGGGAAGCTGAGGCAGGAAGATCGGTGCGAGTTCCAGATCAGCCTGGGCTACAAAAGTGAGCTCAAGGCAAGCCTGAACTGCATAGCGAGACCCTGTCTCAAAAAAAAAAAAAAAAAAAAAAAAGAAAAGAAAGAAAAGAAAAGAAACATGCCAGCATACAGTAGCTCCTGCACTGTAAAGAGGGAAGACAAACTATAAATTTCCAAAGGAAGCTTGTTTTCTTCATACTGCTTACATTGACAGCATTTCCTCAATCTCTACATATTCCAAAAAGCAGATTTGGATGGAGGGAACATTGGGAGCTGGAGGGACAAAGCTTATGAAAGAGGAAAAGGCTACACGAGTCAAGAGGTCAAGGCTACCGAAAGCCCTCTGAATTCAGGGCCCAGCTAAGTACTCCAAAGAGTCTTTCCCTTCACATCTACAACCTGACCCAAGTTAAGTCCCGCTGGGGGGAAAAAAAAAAATGCACGGACCTCTGTGTTTGGGAGAGGACCCGGGGGCAGGGCAGGAGCGTGCGGAGGGAACGGGGACAAGCACAAGGACTTCTTCAAGAACAGAAACATTTTATCTTACCATGGAGCGTAAGAAGCAGCAATGAAAAAATAAATAACCATCCTATCACACATGTGAAAACAATGTTCCACCGTCCTGGGAGGGGGGAAGAGGACAAGTTAGAGAAATTATTTAAACAATGCTTTACACAAGAAGCATGGGCTATCAGTACACGCCATGTTGCAATCTTCACGCCTATTTGGTTTCTCAACGGCAGTTACAGCTTGACCTGTAAATGCCACACTGTTTGTGTCTAATGATACGAAGCCACAAGCAAATGCTTCCTATTATTTTATAGGTTGTACACACAGCAGATATTCGGATAGTTAGGAAGCCTAAAGTGGCTAAAACAAACACAACCTCTTTTTCGGATATTTTCCATCTCTTTGAAGTGGTTCTCGTTCTTTCTAATGCCATGACCCCACAATAGAGTTCCTCATGTTGCGATGACCCCAGACCAAAAAATAATTTTGGTGGCTACTTCAAAACTATCATTTTGCTACAGTTATGATTTTCCCATGGTTGTAGGCAATGGCTGTGTTTTGGTTATTCGACCCCCACTGGGGTCGCAACCCGCAGGCTGAGAACCCCTGCTTTATAGCCTATCTAATGAAATTCCTCAAGGGAAAAGCATCCCTAAGGTTCTATCTCAGTGCCGGGCACAAAGTACTCATACTTGATAACAATCCCTAAACACAGTCACATTGTTCAAGCCTTTTTAGAGGATCAGTAAAGATCCTTTTACTTTAAGTAGTCCAGGGCAGACAGTAAGTGGTAATGAAAGAAATTCAGTGATTTAGGCATAGTGAAGTAAACAGAAAAATGCATTTGCCACCGAGAGGGTACACACAACTCCCTCCTTCCAAAATCAGAAAGCCAGGAAGTGTGGGCGGAAAGATCGGCGTCTCTGAGGTGGCTCCACAAACCGGGCCGGGCAGAACCGCCCCGTGCTCATGTGATCCACGGACAGGTGCACTGCATCACCTTGTGTCTCTCTCCGCTGCCCAAGGCATCACAGTCATGCTCTGACAGGGCGGCTGTTACCAGCCCTGGCCCCGCTGCGCGCACGCCCTGGGTGTCGGCCAGAGCAGACAAAGGGGACTTGTGTTAGGAAGGAAGGAAAAAAATATGCCTGTGGAGAAAATGCTACAACTTACCCTTAGATAATAATTCAGGTCTGGGTCTAAAGAAGCAAACACCGCATCAGCGCTTCTCCAAACACTACCTATCACAACCATCATCATGAAAGGTAGCCATGGACTCTGGTCCAAAAGATTCCATGTCAAGGGACTCAAGAGGGGTCAGAAACTAGGGGAAGGGGTAAGGTGCTACTTTTATCAACTCCTAGAATGAATGTGGTTTCTGGTAAGGCTTGAGGCTGTTCTAATCCTACTTTCTCAGTCATTAGGCACTGTCAGAGCACACAGGGAGACCTAGAATTTTCCTGAAGCTCTGCCATACACCTGTCTGAGTTTCATTTTCTGTTCTGTAAAATGCAACTCTTTCTCTAGCGCATGCAGCACGTGAAGTGTGATACTGTGGACGATGTACTCAGCACAGTATCTAGCACATAATAAATACCATCTCCCTTCATGTACTTACATGGAGGTTTTATGCAAATACTTAAAAAGTGTACTGCAGAGAGAAACTCGACACGTGGCTTAGGGTTCTGGAAGTGCTATTTCAAGGTTCAGAGTCTGGTTTCTGCTACACCCGCGCTAGCCCCTGGCAGGGAGGAGGCCCGAATTACTCCAGGAAGCATCTACAACTCTTTATTGATTCAGAAATCTAAACATCAAGGCCGAGTCTGCAGAGGCAACCACAGGCGTCACGCTGTGCCAAGAAGATAATGAAGTGCTGCTCTGCTTCCTGGCTGGTCCCTGGCCTCTGGGGCAGCATGCCTCGAGGAGCCAGGTGCTCCCGTGGCTCTCCTGCGTGTGTGTCCCAAAGTGCCCTCATGATTCAGCGCTGTGATTTTATTTTAAGCCCGGGGAACTACCACATTATAGGAAAGGGGAGCCGACTGTAAATCACACGCAGGATCATGAAGGATGTGGTAGAAAAAGAAAACACGGGGCTAGCAGCCAGGTATCTTGGGAAGATCCAGGACTGCCTGTCTCCCTGACTTAGTTTAGGCAAGGCAGGCCATTTGTCTGTGCCTCAGTTTCCTCGATGAAAAGCCAGTCTGGATATAGGATCTCCTACATGAATGATCTCTGTCCAATGCTGAAACTCCTTGACTTGATGTATGATGAAACCAGTTCTCCTCATACCTACATCTTGCTTGAAACTAAGGTTATCTTTTAAAAAGGAGATTGTCTGATTACTTGGGGGTATTCTTAAAAATCAAAAGGTATTTTCGAAAATGACAAGTCACTCTTCCTTGGCTCTGAACCTGCCCTTTTTTGGGGAAGAACTTCCACCCTTGGGTGTTTAACCTACTAAATAAATGACTGCAGACTCTACTTCATGTGCAACCCATTGTAACCAGATGGTGCGGGGCTTCCTCTGTACTCTCCCACACGAGCCCTTCCATGAGAGGAGGAATGCTCTGATGTCCTTACTGTCCATAGGCCATGCCACTGCACTGTTTGGAAGGCCCCTTACAATCAGTAATTGTACAATAACATTAATAGGTTTGAATAACAGACCCAGAACTTCTTCATTCTCAAAGTTCAGCTTCACAAACAGAAACAGCAGTTCACCCCCTCACACCTCATAATCCTCCAGTCCCAGTCTTCTACAATTTGGGGGCTGTTTGCCCACGCATTATCTTAGTCGCCTATCCCAATAACGCCATGAGTCATGCATTAGAAGCGTCACCTTAGCAAGAAAGAAACTGAAGCTCCTCCAGGGAGCCAGGTGACTTATCCAAGGTTAAGCAGCAGGATGGAGGTTCAAAGGCCACTCCAAGCTCAGTAACTTACCACTAATCCATACTACTGTCTCCCATCCTTAGTACACTGGGGAATTGGAGCACAGTTCTCAAGATATCAAACTTTAAGTTTTGGGGACCCACTAGGGTGTTGGCTTCTGGCTAGCAAGGCTGGCATTCCTAGACGCCTATGTTAAGAGAATCTACCACAGTCTGTCCAACCCAAAGAAAATGTCCAGGACTGCTGGATAGGAAAGTGTCCATTTTCTGCCAAACTTGACTTAAATATGTCAGTGTAGGAGACCTACACCAAGTCAGCTGTTCTGGTCTGTGGGGGCAGCTGGCCATCCACCGTACCTTAAGTGGCTCTTTTTCCACGACACGATGTGAAACACTGTGGAAACGATGAAGAGGGCACAGAGCCCCATCCCATAAATCCATGCTGTTATCTTTTCCCAGCAGTCATCAGACAGCCGATGGAGGAGTGCGCTGCCCACAATGGCTGGCACGATGAGGAACTGAGGGAGAGGGAAAGACAAACAAACATCCCAGGTTTTACGGAGGAGACAACTGCTTTCTAAGTATGAAGAGGTTTCCCCAAAACAATGGGAACAAAATTGTTTTAAACCAGGCATCTGCCTTTCTTGAATAACCAGGAGGAGAGGTGGACGAAGCTATTAGCTGGTGCCCCTCAGAAGCAGGTGATGTCACTCAGGGCAACCGCAGCGCAGCCAGGGGACACGCCAACAGGCAGATGCAACACTGCTCAATTGCAAAACAGATGTTCTTTATCCTAATTTCGCTCACCAAGGGCGCATTTCACTCTAATCTAATTTAGAACGTGGATTTCAAACAATCAAATAACAAGCACATATTCAGATTTTCTAGTAAGATTCTCATTTTATGATATTCTGTCCCGTTGCACTCATTGGCTAGTGAAATCCCAATACTTCAGCAAGAATGAATAAATCTTGTCAAGGACTAATGTAATGAATTTGATACCCCTGCCAACACACACACACACACACACACACACACACACACACACACACACACAATTATCTAAGACATGGCCTGATTTTTAGTTGGATCTTTTCATTCTATCAGTTTGGGAGTTACTTTCAGAGTGAAAGCATTTTGGGATTTTAATTTTTAGTAGTAACTTTTAGGTAAGCAAGAGCAATCCATTCTCAAGGCCTACCTATTCAAGACACTAGAAATTTAAAGAAAAACTTTGCTATCTACGCTATATATAGATACAAACATATGCTACACATAAGGACATAAATTCAGTGTCTAACTATATGAACATGACTATACGAAGTAAACATTGTATAATACAGAAATTCCCCAGGAGAAATAGACTATCATAGTAGATATTAAAATACATATATCTGGTAAAGTATGGACAATTTTAATATCTTTTTTCCTTTCCTTTCCTTTCCTTTTCTTTCCTTTCCTTTCCTTTTTTTTTTTTTTTCTTTTTGTCCCCTAACATCTCTTTTACCTTCTCACATGGAATATTACATTTCTCTGAGGAGCAAGACAAACTTCTTGGCGCCAAGTTTTCATCAGCCCAAAATGAAATGAGAAGAGCAAGGATAATAGTGTTATGCTTCTTATGAAACAAAACTTGTTTGCCTTAAGGAAATGTTTTGAAATTATGTCCTTTCTATTCTATGCTACGGCATATTCTTTTTAAATGAAATTGTAACAAACAAGTTTTGATGTCTAAAAGTCCTAAAATCTAGGATATAATTTAATAAGACTACATTTTCTGTTCTAACAAATTAATGATCAGCTTTTCCTGAATTTCAGCTTATATAAGTGTCCCTTAAGGGCTGGCCAGATACCTCAGTGAACTAAAGTGCCTGCTTGGGCAAGCACTAGGGGACTGGTTTCCCTTGATTCCCCTGGGGTGCCAGCCCCACCCCGAGTGTACTGAAGCAGCAAATGAGACTGGGTATGGTGGCCTGCGCCTCTAATCCCAGTGCTGAGGAAGCCGAAAACGGGAGGATGACTACAAGTCTGATCTGTGTACTGAGACCCTGCACTACATACATTAAAAAAAAAAAAAAAAAGTGTTCCTTAACTTGTGAAGATACTGGGATTATCCAAGTCTATCCTAAACCAATATTCCTCCCACAGGTGAGCTGCATATCTCAATATCCAAACTACTACATGATACCAACATCACTGTCTGCGGTAATCAAACTGGCTTTTTCTAAACACTTGCTATGAAAGCGCTACATCGTTTCCTCTGTTGTCTTCAGATTGTCTCTCAACCACCGTTATCTCTTCAAGTCACAGAACACAACTTCCAAAGTGGACTTTATGATGACATAAGAAATGCCAATTAGGTGACATTAACAGGACCCCATAAATTATGCACAAGTATCACATATACAAAAGGAAGAAATGTATTCAGGCATTCACAGTTTATTCCTGGGTCATTTTGTTTGCTCACAGATTTCCCAGTATTTAAAAAATTTCTTGTACTGAGCACACTTTGTTTTCATAGAGAAAAACTAATCAAGATCTGAGAGACCACACTGACGGTTTACTCAGTAATATGGAAAAACATACGTTCTGAGAAGCATGGCTACTGTCGGGGTAGGAGGATGTGGCTTCCTGTTTCAGAAGTTCGTCTAGTTAAAAAAAAAAAAAAAACTATCTTTTTCGACCAACTGTGAACTCTGCTTGCCAAACAAGCACAGTGAAGAGTAATGGCCCTCCGCAGCAAGTTTCTCTCATTGTCTCGTGGCTCTAGTACATAGGTATTTTTACTCTTTTTTTAAGAGTTGGCTGTGGAAGGCAAGCTCAGGACAGAGCAGAGCAGGCCAGAACACAAAGCATGCGTTGTGCTCCCAGCTTCTGGTGACAAGAGCCCTACCGGGGTCTGGTGGCTAAGGTCACAGAGACGGGGAAATCTGGCTGAGCGTGCCGAGGTCCCTGCAGATAACCCCTTCCTCCCGATGAATCTCCGTGGCAGGAACAGTGGCAGCAGAAAGCTCATACTCACTGCATGTGTGTAACAGTTAGCTGCATGTTCGTAGCAAGTTGGCTTGTAACGGCCATTAGCTGGGGCCCGATGGTTCATGAAACTGTGGAGACAAAAAGCCAACGTGTGAGAAAAGCTCAAAGCCTGGGACAACAATGGGGCAGCCTACAAGGCCTGTTTGGTCTTTTTTTAAATACAGAGGCCACTGGTGAAAATAGTTCATTACTAGAAGACAGCTAAAGCCACTGGGATGATATAGAGTAGGCCAACAGCAATGGTTCTAAAGCAAAACAAATTCCCTGTTTTATTAATGTAGTATTATTTTTATTATTATTACTTTTAATAAGAAAAAACAATGTGACAGTTTCAAAACTTGTTAGTAATACATTCCCAATAATTGATACAAGGCATATTGTTGTCCTCCTAGTAGTTATACAGGGTATAGTCATGATAAGTTTTCCAATCATTATTGGTACCAAAAATTGCTTCTCATTGAACTAAGAGAAAGTAGTTGTATACATAGTCCAATGTTCCATAATCACAGCGGGTTATTGGCAGAACTGCCAATGTCGCAAGTTGTTGATTTAAGCCTTTTACAGCTCAGCATACTAATCTAGCTTTATGTTTTATGCCTCATGATTAAACTTTTCTGCTGGGTGGCTAAGGGCAAGTTAAAGCAAGACCTGCATGACAAAACATGTAATGTATTATTCTTTTCATTTATTCAAAAGTTAACCTTGGGCTGGCCAGATAGCTCAGCAGACTAAAGCACCTGCTTAAGCAGAGCGCAGAGGACCGCCTTGCCCTTGGGGCATGCTGACACAGTGACTGAGACTGGACATGGTGGCAGGACTATAATCCCAGGGCTTGGGAGGCTAAAAACGGGAGAATTGCTACAAGTCGGATCTACATAGTGAGACCCTGTAGACCCTGTAGACCCTGTCCTAAAATTAAAATAATAATAAAAAAGGCAACTTTACACCACCCCAAAGCAATCAGAAACTATACCGAGTTCCTTCCCTGATACCCCGGCAACCACAAAAACAAAGCTACAACCAAATCTGAAGTCTTCTTTCAGGTGTGTGCAGTGCTGATCCACCGCCTTGCATGTGCTAGCCACATGCACTACCACTGAACTATACATCCAGTCCTTAAAGTTTAACAGATAAAAGGAATTTTTCTGATCTTTAGCTACTATCATTAAATGAAAAAGGAACATTGCACCTCAAAGGTTTCCATTTTCTCACAATGCATAAAGCTTTCTATATGCAGATATTAAAAACCTACACCCACAATCAAAAGGCCTGTCCAACTAGTTTCTCTATATTGTATTACCTGCTCGGGTACCAGACAGCTACAGTGATACCTGTCTGCCTTTAGGCCACTAGAGGTCTATTTTCACCTTCATTCTCCCCAAATTAAAAGGGCTTGCTACAAAAATTTGACCTACAACAAGAACCCGCTATTCTGACAGTTTCACAGGTGCACACTGGGAGTGTCTGATGTATCAACACCTGCCACATGCACAGGCTCACTCCCAGATTCCATGGCTTCCTTTACGCTACAGCTTTATCAGTCAGCAACAGAACGGAAACTTGAGTACCAGAGGACTGAAAGAGATGTCAGAAGTCTTCTATTTCAGGTGAGAATGCCTCCCTTAACGCGAATGCACACCCACATTCACACCCACGCCCACATCAGGTTTCCTGGGGTACTCTAGTGAGAATGTTCTCAGGAGGAGAAGAAAAGCAGCTGTCTCAGTAAAAGGGCAAAGAAGCAGAAGCAGAAACAAATAGGTGAAAGAGGCTTGCCAGCACTCTGGTCTCTGAGGGCCAATCTGTCAGCAGGCTCTGTATGATAAATTTGCATTTTGCTCATACTAATTTGGAGAAGGGGTGTACTTTTAACCACTCTAATGACTTCTTGACTAGTCTGTCACACACTATTTACCGATACGACGGAAAATGGTTTCAAGCTCATAAAAATGGCACAGCTAAGCCACCAAAAGCTGGCTGAGATGGATAAAGGAGCCATTCTGAACAGGACCAGGTTTATAAATGTAAGGGTAACCACCATCTCCCTGACTGAGAAGGGGCTGTTATCCTTTGAGCAAATAAATAAAAAATAAATGGTAGTGCCTGATAACTCCATGACATGCTACAGAGGGCCCACAGACTATAGGACAGTAAGGACATTTCTCTGGGATTGCCAATACTTAGATAATCAACTGGTATGCAAAATATCTACTGAGTATAATCCAACAGATGCATTGAAATGGTCTAGAGAAAAATCCAGCTAGCAGCTTCCAAATTTACCCAAGCTATTTTTGTACATGGATAAATAATTTCAAGCATCATCTTTTCTCCCTTGATAATCTTCTAAATAATGTCACTAATTTCCTAAGGGACAAGAGTGTTACTCTATGGTCCTTATTACTTATTAGTAAAATGAAAAATAATGATCCTCTCGGGAAGAATGCTTTGTAGGTGTCCCAAGTGTGGAAGGATCCAACATATCCACACCTTCAGAAGTAGCAACACAGCTATGGATGGCACCCCATGGCAGGACCAGGGAAGAGGAAGAAGGGGTGAGTCTCCAAATGGCTGAGGTTGGGTTCAACTCAGAGTGCCCCGTGGAGGATGCAGTACATAGGATTGCTCTATCCACTACCAGGCTACAGACTACAATAGCCATTTATATCTCTGGCAGCCCAATCTAAAAATAGTCAGGCCATTACACAGCAACAGGGATAGGCTTGCATTTTCTCCCAGAAGCAAAGAAGCTGGATGGTTAGGTTTTGGGCAGCTGAGTGTCTGAAATGGCCTGAGATCATTCTGGTTCAGCAAAGTAAGAAGTTGTTGAGAAAACTGGCCCATTTTGGGGACTTCGGGTAGTCTCTGCAAATGGATGGTGCAAGAACTGGGTCATAAGGAAAGGTAAGAGCAACCATCCGACGACATTTTCATGTCCAGGGCTCAATGGGACAGACAGCATGATTGTTCCACTGGGAAATTAGAATGCAATTTTTCCATTTCTCTCTGATCTTCCAGGGTTCACTCAAGCCTCCTCCACAGCTGTCTAAAAATCACTTAAGACCTAAAGGCTAAAGTCATCCCATTCCCCAAAACGTAAGTAAGTTCAAGTGTTCTTCATGGAAGTCATTTCTGCATCAGGTGAAGAACCTGGATGGCAGCCCAGCACTCTGACGAGGGTGACCAGCCTGCTGCCTGGGACCTAAGGGAAGGCGATTTAGTCCTGGGAATTGAAACTATGCTTAAGAAAATGATTAGCTGAATAAGCTTTGTTCATTCATCACCTTGCTTTCAATATTCTGTTGTGTCCTTCTTGCCCACTGTCCTATGTGCCCATTCCCCCATGAGAAAATGTCCCAACTATGGCGGGAAAGAACAGTTAGGGATGCGTCTTAGCAACCCACGAGCAGATCTCAGAGACCTAGGGGAAGATCAAATCCCCAACTGCCCCTGATTCCTCTCTGTCCTTCCCCCAAGTGCAAGTATGGTCTGTGTTATATTCCAAAGCAGTCCACTGCTCTATAACTCTGCTTCTAACCGAGACTCTCAACATCTCAGTTCTATGAAAATACAGCCTCTTTGCTGGGTTTGCTGCTTCGCCCCCATGCAGAGAGACACTCTCTTCTTTATAGAGCAACAAGAGTCCATTAAAACCAGCACATACCAGGCAAGGCAGTATGAGTTTGTAAAGCCACTAATCAAAGGCTAAAGCAGGAAGATCGTAGGTCTAAGACCAGCCTGGGAAAATTAGATCCTGCCTCAAAACTTAAAGAAAGCAAGGGCTGGTGGTACAGCTCAGCAGCAGAGCAGTTGCCTAGCATGCGAGAGCAATGGACAGTACCAAAAAATGAAAACCATCAGCCCACCCCCACCCCCATACATCACTACCACACAGCCCTAAGCCAACAGTAAACCTGTCGCTTGATCCCCAAAGTGCCTGCATGCATACACACTGTGCTCCATCCCAGCCCACCAGCACTTAGTGGCCTCTCACACAACTCATCTGTATTCTCCTCTGCCCTCGAGCTACACCACCTCCTCTGTGCTCGGTCTACAAATCCAGGTTTTGCCTGTCTCCAGGCATAGGTTGTTTATTTCTGCCTGTTACCCTCTTTCCCAGCATGCTCAGCACTTCTCCATCCTTTGAGCTTAGATCAAAAGCCATCTACTCAGAGAGACTCCCGGCCCTCTGAGCTACACTGTGACTTCATACTTTCCCACCCAACGGAATCCTCATAACTAATGAGAATTTGTTTTAATTTCATCTTCCCCACTATGACGTGAAATCCACGAAGGCTGTTTCACTGGCCTTTTCATTTCTATTAACAAGCAGGATGCCTCGCTTCTTGCTGCAGCTCAGTAAATAATTGATGAATGACCCAATAAAGAGATATTCCACTTACTGCTGAGCTATTTTGACAGCAATATCACAGCCTATTTGGTCTTACTGGGATTTAGCATGTTTGTATATAGAAGAAACAGGTAATCTTAGATCCTGAGAACTTTGAATCTCAGGAAAAGAAAACTCAAAGGCCTCCTTTCAACAGCAGTTACTATTAGTGTCCATTCAGGACAAAGCATGTTGATTCATCAAGTATCCAGTACCACCAGGGGTATCCCTGACTTAATTATCGTTTTTTGTTTTTGCAGAACTGGGGATTGAACTCTGGCCCTTGCACTTTCCAGGCAAGCGCTTATGCTACTGAGCTATCTCCCCAGGCCCCCTTGACTTAATTATTATATAGAGGAAAAAGGCTTATGTTGGAAGAGTCCCATACACAGACTACCACTATGAGTAAATGTTCTAAGAACACACACAGAAGGACGACAACACACAGCTCTGGGAGACCTCCCAATGTTTTCAATGAGGTGCTTTCCCATTTTTCAAATGGTCATGGATCTGGGGCTGAGGAAGACCGAATCCTTCCCTTTGAACACAGATGTGTAGAGAGGGTGGAGGAAAGAGAGAGGGAGCAGCCAGGATGGTAGAGGGAGCTAGGAAACTGAACTCTTGAGCCTGCCCTTTCCTGGCCATGGCACCAGAGACCTGTTGTTCTTTAAACCCATCTGCTCTTCTATTAAGTGGGTACACAATCCATATCTTTCGGGATTACAGGTACTCTCCAGTGTCCTGGTACGAACAGGCTCTCAGTGACTCCAAGATGTTATTGTCATTGAGCAGAAATGCTGGACAGGGAAGAGAGCAACTCATGTGTATGTGTGTGCGTGTGTGTGTGTGTGTGCGCGCGCGCGTGTGTGTTTATGTGCTTAGGTGTCCTGGGAGACTCAACTGTAAAAGAGACAAAGAAAGAAAGAAAATATGCTGTGTCATAGTGGAACTTTTCCCATCTTAAGCTCCTGGAGAAGCCATGACTACATAAAGCCCTCCCCCTCCACCGAGGGGGGCAGGTTGCTTTTGTACAGCTTTGCTCCACAGAGATGGCAGAACTCTGGATGTTGCTCCGAAGCCACAGTAACCACCAAGTTTCCATTATGAACACACCAGCAAGGGGTTCCTGCTATCTGGGCAGAGCTAGACAGTATGGCCTACTAAAATGGTTTTCCTGCAATCAAACCCTCCTCAATCGAGTCCTGAAATATTTTCCAGGAGAGAACACACTGGCCCAAAGGCAGCACATCTCTCCCAGGGGTGCCTGTGTCACGTGCCTACCTGTAACTACAGTGACTACTCAGAAAACTATGATGAGCACAGCTTGACAAGGTGTACAGCAGCATGTCAACATTTTAACACGGGAAGCACAAAAGTCCTTGTAGGCTTCCTTGTACGCTACTTTTTATTTGCAGGCTTTCTTTGCAAGTTCAAATGGATGCTTCGAAACAGCTTTCCAATTGAACCTCTATATATTAGAGAAACAGAAAAACATGAGATCATGTAAATCTTCACAGAAAACTCTGGGTAAGTCTAGATGTCATCAATAAAATCCAGTAACTGTCTATGTGGTCCAGTAATGTACAGCCACTGAGAAAATTAAGTGTAAAATAGCGCTCCAAATCGCATTACAGTGGTGTTAGTGAGGACTAGAGACACTACTGCCCAGCAAAAAGAAAGAAGACAGTGCTGTCGGCTGAACAGGTCAAGCTTTCCTTTCTTTCAGCATTGTTTTCATGTTTGTGCAAAAACAATTAAAACTGCCTCTTTTCCTTCCATACAAGGATCCGAGGTGATAAATGACAAATGCACTCTTAATCAAATAGGGAAGGGGTAATTTTTCCAAAGATAGCCACTGTACTCTGAAAACAGGAAGAGCACAGGCGTGCAGACAAGTAGAATCAAATCAAACAGACCGCACGCGCAAAGCCTCACTGATCACGCGGGGCCCAGCGTTCCCTTCTGCCTTGGAACCCCTCCAGTCTCACACCTGACTTCAGGCTCTAAAGCCAGAACCCCACGGCTCCAAAAGCACTGGTCTGAACTTCCTTCTTGAGGGCTAGCGCCAGGCGTTCAGCACCCCAGTGAGGAGCGGTATCTGGAAGTCAATCCCAGTCCGCAGGCTCATCCCCGCCCTGATGGCACTGGCCACCACGCTCTTCCTACTTTTCTGCTGGCTCCTCTACCCAGTGGGACTGGAGGTGGAATAGGATACGCATAATGCGTGAGTAGGTAGTTAAGAAAAAAAAAAAAGAGTTAGAAAAAGAAAGAAAAAATGAGGCACTTTGCAATAAAAGGCAAGGTCTAAAAACTCAACAATAACCTCGCGGGACGATTTCATATGCATTTCTTTCACATTCCTGGCCACCGCACAGGAAGCCTGCTGGTGGGGGAGGTCTGGAAGTGGGATGTCTGCCCGGTTCCAGACAAAGGGATGGCGAGCACACAAACACAGCAGAGCTGAACTTTAACCCACTTAGGCAGACCAGAGCGGCACAGAGCTTCCTCTGGGAACCCAGGCCCGCATCCATACCGTCGCTGGAGAGTGGAGACCCCTGGGAGGACGGCCGGCCTGGTGGCCCCCTGCCTGTTGTTTCTACCTGCTCGCCTACGACCTGCCTGTCTTCCGGTGGCGCCCAAGATGCTGCTCCTCCTCCTCTGGGTTTCCTTACCTCGGCGTCCCAACAGCAGGTATCTCCATCCCAGCACTACCTTGCTTCTTGGTACAGCCCAAAATAGCACTGTCCTGAGGCTCTCAGCCTGAAACTAGCGAGGCCCCTTACACCTCAGGCGAGGCTGGGCCCGGAGGCGCGTGCCTCAGTTTCTCTGTGGCTAAGGCTGCTCACGGGAGAAAAACCCAATAGACACAGGCCACCAGCTCCCTGCTTTTCGACAGATCTCACAGGGCGCAGCGGCGTACCCCCAAGGCGACCCCTTCAATTCTGGGGTAAAACGATCGAGGCCGGGGCTGAGGTCCCAGGACTCTCTGGGGGGCGGCAATAAACTGGGGCTCGGGTCTTTAGCTCTAGGACGAGGTCCTCCTAAAACGGTTGGGGTTGGAGTCGGGATACCGGTCTGGCAGGAGTACGTCAAGCAAGACCTGCAGGGTTCGGGGGTCCAGGGCGCGCTCCACAGAGGAAGGCGACCGCGGGTGGCAGCGGGAGGGGATCTCCGGGAGCCAGTCCCGGCGGGGGCGCAGACCCGCGGGACGGCCCGGGGAGCCGCGGGACGCACGCACGCACGCACGCAGAGGCGCCCCGGGGACCGACTCTCAGCGCGCGCGCTCACCGCTGGAATCGATTCTGGAACCGCATTGATCCGCCGCTCCTCCGCGCGGGCCGGGATCTCCGTCTCGTCAGCGCCGGCGGCGGGGCGCGCGGCCCTCATGGGCTTCGGCTGCTCCGGAGGCCGCCGGCGAGCCCGGCGGAGCCGCTCGACCCGGGAGGGCTGCAGGGGGCCACGCCGGCGGTCGGGACAGGGCCGGGCCGGACCGGGTGGCTGGGGGCGGGCGGGAGGCCGCTTAAACCGCCCGGGCCCTCCCGCCTCCCCGGCTCCTCCGCCCCCGGGCGCCCGCACCCCGCCCCGGAGCCCAGCTCCACCCCGCCATCCGCTCCCGCTCCCGCCCAGCCGCCTCGCCAGCCCGCGGCCGCCGCGCGTCATCGCGCCGAGAGGCCAATCAGCGCCCGAGGAAGCTCGCGGCGGTACTGCCATTCATTCAGGCAGAGCTGGGGCGGCGGGGCGGGGCCTCGCTCTGGAGGGGCGGGGCCAGACGAAAGGGGCGGAGCGCCATCGCTTATTTCTCCAATTTGAGATTCTGAAAGGGAAACGTTAGCCCAGCCCCTTCGCAGTGTTTGCTTGCACTAAAAAAGCCTTGGCGGATGGCTCTCTCATAGTTTCCTCCTCTTTCGCCTCCCAAGTATCGGGATTTAAAGGGATGCTTTCCATGATGGAATTGCAATAGACTTGCCAATAAGTCCTCCAAGTAGGAATCCTGATATTTATCTCAGATAAGGAAGCTGAGGCTTTAGAGCTTAAGAAACCAAATGCAAAAGTGCAATTCCTACTTAGCTTCCTAACATTAAAATCCTGAATCTTTTCGCTAGACAGGCTGTCTCTCCCCAAGTTTCAAAGTACTATAAGTCTGTTAAAATATAGACACTGTTGTTTTGTTTTGCTTTGGGGGGGTGTTTCTCCCAATGTAGTTTAGGCGGGCCTTGAACTCATGATGATCTTGCTGCCTCAGCCTCTCCAAGTGCTGGGATAATAGGCGTGCACCACACACCCGGCTTGACACTTCATTTCGTGGACACACACAGACATTAAACGGCAAGAATGAGAAAGGAATTGAAAATCTACTATTAATTGGCTACTTGGGACACCTGAGCTAATAGGGAAGGCAAAGGTAACAAAGGAGGTAACTAATAAAAATAGATTAAAATTTAAGAAGGGCTTAAGGCCAGCACAGTGGCACGCCTGTAATACCAGTACTTGGGAGGCTGAGACAGGAGAATCGATGTGAGTTTGAGACCAGCCTGTGCTACAAAAGTGAGCTCAAGGCCAGCCTGGACTTCATGGTGAGACCCTATCTCAAAAAGATGAAAAAAAAAAGGGGGGGGGGTTTAAATAAACAGTTTTAAGGCTGTGTTTGGGGACAGGGTACGTATGGGAAACACCTGTATTTTCCTCTCACTACTGCTGTGAACCTAAAACTGCTCAACAATTGCTTTAAAGAAAGAAATGAAAGCCGGGCATGGTGGTGCACACCTGTAATCCCAGCACTTGGGAGACTGAGGCAGGAGGATCAGTGTGAGTTTGGGACCAACCTGGGCTACAAAAGTGAGCTCAAGGCCAGCCTGAGCTGCATAGCGAGACCCTATCTCAAAAAGACCAAAAAAAAAAAAAGAAGCACACACACACACACATACCGTAGTTGGTTGGTGCTCAAACAATGCTGACAGAAATCTGATTAAAAAAAGACAAATAGCTGAAAATAACACAGTGAATCCACAGATGCCGGGTCACATCCTGGGGATGATTTAGAGATCTGCAGAAACAAGGGATCCCAGCAGGGTGGGGCTTATCAGGGAACCGAGCACTAGAGGGAGGGCAGGACAAACTCGGGGGTAGGGCTCACTCAGGAAGAAAACTTGCAGGCAATGAGAAGTGATCAGGGCAGGGGAAAGGTGAAAGGTGACCCTGGGCTTAGGGGCAGCAGTCTAATGTATATTCACTCAAGAAAAAAAAAAAAAAAAAAAAACAGATTTTTAAAAGATCAAATTTAAATAGGATAGAATAAACACCTTGACCCACAGCGTTCTCTTCCACAGAAATGGAAGACTATTAACTAAAAGTGCTTTATTTACACACACCTGTTCTCAAATTCAAGTGAGGTTCATGAGCCCCACTTTCCAAGGCAAAAAAACAAGCCTCCAAAGACAAACATAAAATGCAAGAAACAAGAGTTGAACAAATGACTGTATAGGTGAGTACTTACCCTCTTTTTTAGTGAATTTTGCCTTTCCATCTGTTTTTAGGGAGGAATCTTGGGTACTTTTGCAGCAAAGAGCTATTAGGGTCAACTGAGAGATTAGAAGTGGTAGAAGCAGAAGAAAATGCAAAGTTTTTTGCATGAGCGAAATGTGACTTAAAAAAAAAAAAAGTTCAGAGCTGGAGTACTTCTGCAAAAGTGCTGAAGACTCCCGTTTGCATGCACAAGACTGTGCCTTTAAGGAAAGAGTCCCAATGGAGCAGATGCCAGGGGCAGGGGAAACTTCTGGGAGAACACCTGGCCTGCTCACCAAGGGACAGAGTTCCTGGACAAGATGCTGACGCTTCGAGGAAACCCCTGGGACATGATCTCCTGATTGGGACCAGCCAACCAGAAAAGAGCAGATCCGCTTTGAGCCTGGCCTCTAGACTCCCCAAGAAAGTGACCCAGACTTTTGATCTCACACTATTGCTGACTGTCACCCTGTCTCCCTCTAAATATGATAAAGCAAAACACCGAGGGACACAGGCAAACAAGAACGGACATGGAGGTGCCCCCAGCGTTTCTTCTGAAAAGAAGAATGTGTCTTTCTTCCTTTTCTGAAAAGAGGAATGTTGACTTCCTGACCCGTGAGTTCCTAGTTCCGCTTTTTAGACTTTGATGCTGAAAATAATTGGAGGAAACAATGGAGAGAGGGAAAAAAAAAAAAAAAAAAAGGAGTGGGCGAAGAAAAGGAAAAGACCTAGGGGAAGGATTTAGCAAAGGAAAATGATTCATTGAATGTGAATGGACAGGCACGACAACAAAATGAAACCAGTTGTGTTGTACCCAGAGTAGGTGTATTTTACTAAGCATGTGTATCAGACGCGTTAGTATTTTCCAACAAATACAGAGTCCTTTTTAAAAAAAATACTCCTATCCTCAATTACCTGGTTGTGTTGCTTTGAAAACAATTTATTTCAGAGACTGGAAGGGAGACACCATAAAAACAAACACACAGATGAACTTTCTGAGTGCCTACCATGGTCCTAAGTTAAGCCTTTTACACCCAGTGTTTCATTTTATCCATAATACTATCTGTGAGATGCCACACCTGGCCCAGCCCCAGGATGAGCTGAGCAGGCTGCAGGCACGGTGTGCTGGCGCATGCTGTAATCCTGGTGCTGGGAAGGCTAAAAGCAGGAGGATCACCACGAGTATGGGCTGCACAGTGAGACCCTGCAACAACCAAATACATTAAAAAAAAAAAAAAAAAGTCCTGTGAGGTGGGTAATAGTGTGTCTATTTCATGCCCAAGGGGGTGAAAATTGAAGGTGTCCTCTGAGTTGCTTACGTTTCTAAGTGCATGTGAAAGAGCCGAGATCCTAGCCCAGGTTTTCCGACTTCCTTTTCTCTCAACCCTCATCTCGCTGTCTGGCTTACGTCATTCCATTGCACAAAGAGGGGCTTTCTTCCCAGTGGACAATCGGTCAGTGACATCCTATTATCCTGTTGGCCGGAGCGGATGCTCCCCCCGCCCCATCTTCCATCTCCAGTTAACATATGATCACACTAGGTCCTTTTATTTTTTGGTTACCGTGGACTGAACTCAGGACCGGTGGACAGATCCCAGGACCAATGAATCTGGGATACCATGGACCTTCATATTGAGTTACATCTTCAGTCTTGTTTTTTTTTTTTTTTTTTTTTTTTGAGACAGTGTCTCACTATGTCATTAAATTATCCAGGCAAGGTTTGAACTTGTGATCCTTCTGACTCTGCCTCCCAGAGTGTTGGAACTGCAGGACGATGCCAACATACCTAGATTCAGCCTCCTTTTTTTTTTCTTTTTTTTTTTTTTTTTTTTCTCGACTCAGGTAGAAATCACAAATAGACAAACAATACCCACCAAAGAGGCTTTCCCGTGGCTTCTATCTGAGCATAAGGAAAGCAGCACACGCAACAGGATGCCCACATTTGCAGAGCCGCGTAGCCCCGCTCCCGTGGGGCGTAGGTGCGCTGTGCAGATGTTACATGCAGCCCACAGTTTCCGGGTGCCAGTGTCTGTCCGTCGCCCTCAACATTCAGTTCTGCGCTAGATACATCAGTCTGCTCATACGTGCTGGGTCCTCCTGGCCTTACTTCTGCCAGCCCAGGAAGTTCTGTAGCCGTCAAGGTTGAGCATTCTGCAGAAGTGACGGTTTGAGGAAAGGAAAGTCTCTTTAAAAGCTTGGAAGGGATGTCGTGATCGTAACATCGTTATCTGGAAGACACAGAGCTTTGGTGGGGTTGGGGCGGGGAGATCAGTGCATCCCCAGTTGGACTCCTGACCAACTGACTTCTTACTGTTACTTACTTTCATAAATTTAAATTTAGATAAATGTTGTGTGAACAGTGGTTACCACATTGCTGGCATAGTTCTATCTCCTTTTTCTATTTACTTCTACTAACAGAGACTCTAATTTTTTTTTTTTTTTTTAACGTGGAACCGTGACTTCTCAGAGCAAAGATCGCATTCTCCAATCTTCTTTTTACAAGTAGCTGGGGCTCTAGAGCTCAGTTCTGGATGAGAGGTTGGGGACTGAAGCGCAAGTCCCGGGTCATAACCTTAAAAGCAGAAGTCCTCTTATCTCGGTAGGTTGGAATGTGAGCGCGCAGCAGAGGCCTTTGTACAAGGTGAAGCAGGCTAGCTCCCTGTCAAGGCAGAGCAGGGAGCTAGAGCGACCTGGACCTGGTTACTCTGTGGGCCCCAGAGCTCTGGTGTCTGCTTTTAAATAAGAGAGAAACACGTGTCTTTATCATTCATATAGCACTCTTAGTCTGTCATATGCATACGATTTATCCTGACAAACACTGTGAATAAGGTCGGAAGAAGCAGGGACAGCTATAGAAAGGTGGTGACGGTCTAAGCAAGGAGGGATGAAGGCCAGATCAATGCGAGTGGAGAAGGGAAAAATCTGAGTGCGTTAGGCCGCTTTCGATTCCTATGACAAATGTTTAAGGAAACCAAGGAATGTAGAGAAAATGCCTGAACTCCTGGCTTCACAGGCTTCAGTCCGTGAGCGCTTGGCCTAATTGTCTGTTGACCAATAGTAGAGCAGCACATTTTGCAACAGAGGTTTGGTGGCAAAGGAAACTGCTTGCCTTGTGGTGACTGGGAAGCATGGGGAAGCATGGGGAAACGGGGATGGGGCCCCAACATCTTCTCCAAGGACTCACCCCCAGTGGCCTACCTTTTTTCTACTAGAGCCCACTCTTTCAAAAGTTCCATAGGCTCCGAAACTTGGAATTTGGGCAGGGGGCATTCAAGATCTAAACTACAGCAGTGAAAAGAAGTGAAGCAGTTCTTTACACAAGGCATAAATCTCTGACAATACTTTAGAGCTGAGGAGGAAGTCAGTTCCATTCAGGACTGCTTCTGTGAGCTTTGTGTTCTATGCACACAGTTTAGTATGATTTATTTCTTTTCTTTTCTTTTTTTGTGGAACTGGGGATTGAACTCAGGTCCTTGAGCTTAGCAGGCAAACACTTATTCTACTGAGCTATCTCCCCAGCCCTAGTATGATTTAAAAATAGAAACAATGCATTTTCATTAAGGAGAAGAAATTAGGTACAATACTTTTCCACAGATCCAGCTCAGGTTTGCTGTCATGTGGATTTAATTTTTTTTTTTTTTTTTTTTTTTTTTTTTGAGACAGGGTCTTGCTATGCTGTTCAGGCTGGCCTTGAGCTCACTTTTGTAGCCCAGGCTGGTCTTGAACTCACATGAATCCTCCTGCCTCAGCCTCCCAACTGCTGAGATTACAGGCATGTACCACCATGCCTGGCTTTTTATGTGAATATAATTAAAACATTATAGATTCCTAAGCTATTTGGAAACTGAGAATTTTTTAAAATTTTTTGTATTTTAGAACATTCAGGGAAAAGCAAACTGCAAGAAAGCATACAAATGAGGAAGTTGATATATCAAGAGATTAAAGAATTTACCTAATATCATGTCTACAGCTTACCAGCATTTGAGCTATAGAGTTACATAATTATTGAGCTGAAAAAAAAAAAAAAAACCCTTAGCATTCATCTTGTACAACCTTTTCATCTTAGAGTTTTTCTTTTCTTCCTCCTCCAACCTGCTGCTTCTCCTCCTCCTCCTCTTTGTCCTCTTCTTCCTCCTCCTCCACATCCTCTTTCTCCTCCATCCTGCTCCTCCTCTTCCTCCTCCATCCTGCTCTTCCTCCTCCTCTTCCTCCTCCATCCTGCGCTTCCTCCTCCTCCATCCTGCTCCTCCTCCTCCTCCTCTTCTTCTCCCCTTTCCTCTCCTTATAGCGAATCCTTTCCTGTTCTCCTCCCTCGTGGACCAGGAAATTTATATTTGTAATCCCCGAGAAAAGTTACTGGAATTCTAGGGAGTTAATTCCAATCTATCACTTTTAGTGCAACCCATGGCATAAATAAAGATGCAAAAATATATCCAAAATGCTGGGGGATCAAGAGGGTCTGGAGTCCTGCTGCGATGACGGCTAATAGGAACCAAGGCCTTGAGCCAGAACTGGACCCAGACTGTATTGACTTGGGAAGAAGGGAGTGGCTAGAGGGTGAGTAAGTGACTGTGAGAGTGGTGGGAAGTAGGTGAGTGCCTTGAGCGGGACGATGGAGAGGAGGTCTGAAGTCACCTCTACAATATACAGAGCGAAGGGTATGCACACGGAGAAAATCTACACAACATGGCTGAGATAGTAGCTAATGTTTAGGGGTCAGTGCTTCAGCTCTGATGTGTAATCTTCAAGGTCCAGGAAGTCACAGCCTCTATGTCAGTTCCAGCCTACAGCATGGAGCATTGGCTCTTCATCCCGCCTTCCCTACTCCTGGGTCACACAAAGGAACAGGGGTGGAGGGTGCTGGGAGTGGTTCTGGGTACCACGCCTGCTGTACCTCAGCTGGACTCATGTGCATTGCTTAAAGCCAAGTGAAAGGATAAGGCGAAGTCCTACACCCGGCTCTGTGCACATCAGTACATGGAAATAGGGTCAGGCTCGCCAGAATGGAGATAATTGCTCCTCCTTCAAGGAGAGCTGCTTAGGTGGTTGTCCACCCTTCTTGTCCTTCCCTTCTTCTTTTCCCCTACCCCGCTTCTTTATGTACTGGTGGCTGAAGCCAGAGCAACAAACACTCTACCACTGGGCTACATCCTCAGCCTTTTGCAATTCTTTTCCTCTGAGAGGTCAAAGCAACAAGATAGCAAGTTTGAGCTTGGTCTGGGCAACACAGCGACTTAGCAAGACTCTTTCTCAAAATAAATGAATAAAATTAAGTGGCTGGGAATGGAGCTGAGGGAAAAAGCCCGGGGTTATTCCCCAGCACTCAAGAAGCAAAAATCATTTAGACAAGATCTACTATGCCTGGGACGGCCATGAACTTGCAGTTCTCCTGAATGGCTGGGATTACAAGCCTGTGCCACCACACCTGGCTCATTTTGCAGAGCACTTTAAGGACTGGAGAACTTAAAAACAGCTAATGAAGCCCAGAGACTTAGCCAGGTCCCGGCATGGGTACCTGCTCTGGACATATGGAGCCAGAGGCTTGGGAAAGTCTGACGCAGCCGTGAGAATATGAGCCAGCAGTTGGTAAGTGAGGTAAATCAGCACCATACCTCAGCGCAGACTTGAGGAGGGGAAGCGAGTGGGCGGGGCAGCCATTTTTTAAATCAAAGAGCTCGTGGGAAGAACTCTAGCGACAGCACAGCAGCCCCAGTCCCCACAGGCAGAGGCCAAGATCAGCTGGTACCCAGCACAAAGCCCATGTGGACACAGCTGGAGTAAGGAAGACATTTCTGGGATTGACTGGGACCTACTGCAGAACTGTAGAAACCAGAGGAGTTTTACTACTTTTCTTTTTCTGTCAGGTTGGTTTTCTTTTTTCACTGGCTAGTTGGATTGTTCGTTTGTTTTACCTAGTTCTGTCTTGTCTTTTGCGTGTTTTTTCTGTTTTTTTTTTTTTTCCCTCTTTTTAAAAAATGTGTCGATTATTTAACTAGGTTCTTGGTAAGAAATTTAGAGCACTAATTTATGAGGATAACTTCCATTTCTCAGAGCAAAGACAGATCACGTTAGCCATGGAGTTAAGAAACGGCTTTGAGTTTTAGTAAAGTCTGTGAGTCCTCTGCTTTCTGATCCACCTTGCACTGCTCTGAAATCTGGCATCTCTGTTGGCATTGAAGATCTCGCCCTCCTAATGTCTGGGTTTCCACAGCTTCCTGAAGTAAGCAATAGTGAGGTGTTCCAGGATTTTCACTAGGCTGATACCAATTTTTGTGGAGGTGGCATTGCCAAATTTATGGTAAATTTATACTCCTTTGCTTTCGCTTCCATCCTTTCCTTCTTGTGTCCTTTGCTTTCCCATGACGTAGGCGATCAGCCTTTATCTTCCAGCCTGGCTCCTACTATATTTGACCTCATCCACCTCTGTCTTGTTCTCATCCCTCCTTAACCCTCCCCCGCCGCAACAAGGTAAAATCATTCCACCAAGGGGGAAATCATTGCATGCAAACTCTGGCTGTATACTGGATTTCACTACAAAACTGTAAAAATTGCTCATATGGTTAAAAGTATCAGGCTAATAGTTACCACAGTTTGTCAATAATTGGGCTGTGCCTAAGAATGTTATTATTGCTATCTGTACTACTTTTGCTAGGATGTTATACCTGTTATAATCAGTTTTCTCTCCTCTGTGACAACACTGTGATTGTATGGGATCACAGACGTCACTGTAGGGCAGTACCAGAGGACTGGGTGCTGAGCTAAATAGATAACAATTTCTCATCTTTCATACATTGGGAAGGTAGGTTCTTGGGATAGACACGATGACCAAGAACCATCTAGAAGACATCCCTGAGTAATAGATATTTCCTGGGAAGCCTTGATACTAGGGATAAAGGTGTTTACCATCAGAAATCTACGAACATCAGCACAGAAAACAAAACAAAATAAAAAGTAGAATAAATAACAGAACACAGTCGTAAAATGCAATCATAGGCCCCACTCCACCGCCGCCATGAGAAACAGGCAATCGCGTGCCAACCACTGGAACTTTCTGAAGTGATAGCAACAGGAGTGAAAAAAAAAATGGAAGAAGTTATAGAAAAGATAATATCTAAGATGTCAAAAAAAAATGGTGGTCAAGATCAAAGACGTTAAATCAGACACAGCTAAAAAAAAAAAAAAAAAAAAAGACAGGAGCTCAGGAAAATGATGGAAACCATGAATACCTAACAGGAGAGAAAATGAATCCGTGGGACATATCCGAACAGAAATCTGGGAAATCAAAAACTCCAATGAAAGTATGTGGAACAGATTGCATCTGAAGGCAGGGGTAGAATAGCATATCTAGAAACAGGAAGAGAATGGTAGCCTAAGAATAGCAAGACACAATGCAATGTCAACCCAACAGGTACAAGAAGAAGCAAAGAAAACCAACACAAGGTTGACTCGAGTCAAGGAGAAAGCTGGACAGAATACAAAAGCCATTTAAAACCTTTTCATAGCAAGATTGGAAGAAAGCTTCCCAAACATGGATAATGAATTTGACAGAGAAATAAATGAAGCATAGATAACTAGACAAAAGTCAACAAAGCAATATCAGAATTAAACCAAACCTGAGGAGAAATGGACTTAGTAGATGTCTACAAAAGCTTCCACACCGCATCACCAGAATGTACATTTTTCTCAGCTGTCCATGGGCCATCCTTCAAAACACACCACTTATTAGCCCATAAAAACATGCACAAGGAAATGCAGACAAACCCCATGCTGTGATTCCAAATTGTTACAATCAAAATAAATCTACACAAAGGAATATAATAATCAAGATTCCAGAAATTTAGTACAGGAAAAGAAAATTAAAAACAGCTAGAGCAAAGAAGCCAATCAACCATAAAGGAAAGCCCACCCAGATTGCAGCAGACTCTTCAACACAAACCCTCAAATCAAGGAGAGGTTATAGAATGAGATATTTGAAGCCCCCAAAGGAAACAGCCTCCAACCTAGATTGATGTACTCAGAAAACTGTCTTTCAGAATCAGTGCAGAAATAAGATGCTGCCATGACAAAGAACAATTGAAGAAATTCATGACTACCAAACCAGCTTTTCAGAATTGTATGAAGACATATGAGAAAGAAAAACAAAGACCACAGACATAAAAACATGAACAGAGCAGGGCATGGTGGCACACGCCTGTAATCCCAGCACTCGGGAGGCTGAGGCAGGAGTACTGGCGCAAGCGCAAGACCAGCCTGGGCTACAAAACTGAGCTCAAGGCCAGCCTCAATTGCATAGCGAGACCCTGTCTCAAAAAGACAAAACAACAACAACAACAACAACAAAACATGAACAGCAAGGGAGAGACAGGGTAAGCAATGAAACAGGAGAAAGTCAGGGTATCAACACAAGGAAAATAATATGAAAAAGATAAACCAGTAATATCAGTTATAACCATCTGATAGTCTCAACAATCAAAAAAAAGTTGGGTAGCATGGATCAAGAAGTAAGATAAAACAATATACTATATTCAAGAAACACATTTGACTAAAAAGCAAATTAACAGACTGAAATTCAAAGGGTGGAAAATAATACTGCATGCAACAGGAATCCAGAAAAAAGCAGGGGTAGCTATTCTATTTGTAGACAATATGCACTTCAAACTAAGACTCATCAAAAGAGATAAGGAAGATTGTGACATATTTGTTAAGGGAAAAATCCAAGAAGAGATAATAAAAATAAATACATATGCACCAAATACTGGCACCCAGCTACATGAAACAAATATTAAGAAGCCTGAAGAATCAAATAAGCACTAACACAACTGTAGTGGTGACTTTAATGTCCCACTCTCACAAATAGATCAACTAGACAAAAATCAACAAGGAAATGTCAGAATTAAACCAAGCCCGAGGACAAATGGACTCAGTAGATGTCTACAGAAGCTTCTACCCCACATCATCAGAGTACACCTTCTTCTCAGTTGCCCGTGTGACACCCTCCAAAATATACCACATATTAACCCATACAACAGGCAGCAATGAAATTAGAAATTAACACTAAAAGAAACTTCAAAAACTACATAAATACATTGAAATTAAGCAATACCCACCTGAACATCCAGTGGGTCGCAGAGGAAATTAAAGAGAAAATGAAACAGGGTTTACAGTTAAACAATAATATCCATACAATATACTGGAACCTATGGGATGCAACGAAGGCAGTCCTATGTGGGAAATTTGCAGTTATGAATTCTTACATCAGGAAACAGAATGAGCTCCAATAAATCACATAATGTTGAACTTCAGATTTCCAGGAAAAAGAAGAATAAATCCAACCCAAGGCTAGTATAAGGAAGGGAATTACAAAGACAAGAGCAGAAACTAATGTAATTGAAACTGAGAAAGCAGTACAAAGTCAATCAACTGTAGCATTGATTCTTTGAAAAGTTAGATAAACTTGAAAAACCCTTAGCCACCCTCATCACAAAAGGAAAAAAGACTCAAATTCAAGCAAATAGGAATGAAAAGGGGAAAATCACAATGAATCCTGCAGAAATTCAGAATATCATCAATACCTACTTCAAGAACCTGTACTCTAACAAGTCAGGAAACTCAGAAGTAATGAACAGATTCCTAGACATGTGTCAATTGCTAAAACTGAATCAAGAAGACATAAAAATTCTGAATAACTTGTTGTGTTGATGAAATTAAAAATGTAATTAAAATCTTATCAACAAAGAAAAGCTCAATTCCTGATGAATTTACTGTTGAATTCTGCAAGAAATTTAGAGAAGACCTAATACCATTAGTGCTTAAACTCTTGTAACAAAATTGAAAGGGAAGCAATACTCCCAAAATTGTTTCTCGAAGCAAGTATTACCCTGATATCAAAACCAGAAGTGTACTCATCTAAAAAAGAAAACTATAGGCCAACCTGTAAATGAAAATGCAAAAACCCTCAATAAGATACTGGCCAAAACATGGCTGCAAATCATCAAGAAGACTGTACACCATGACCAAGTAGAATTAATCCAAGGGCTGCAGAGATGGTTCAACATACACAAATCAATAAATGTAATATATCATATTAACAGAGCCAAAGGGAAAAATCATAGGATCATCTCAAAAGATGCAGAAAAAGCATTTGACAAAGTCCAACACTCATTCATGATAGAAACCCCACAGAAAACGGGAACAGGTGGTTTTTATCGCAATCAGAGAAAAGCTGTTTATGACAAACTGATAACTAACAGCATATTAGATAGTCAAAAACTAAAAGCTTTCACTCTAAAATCAAAAATAATACAAAGATGCATAACAGAACAATTAGACAAGGGAATGAAATAAAAGGAATAAGGATAGGAAAAGAAGAAGTTATATTATTACTTTGTAGATGCCATGATACTGTACATAGAAGATCTCAAAAATTCCACCAAAACGACTTCCAGATTTAATAACCAAATTGAATAGTGCAGCTGGACACAAAGTGAACATACAAAAATCACTAGTCCTCCTATGCACAAACAACATAATCACTGACAGAGAAATTGGAAATTTTAAATGCTTCTACGATAGCATCAAAAAAAAAAAAAAAAAAAAAAAAAAAAAAAAAAAAAAAAAAAAAAAAAAAAAAAAAAAAGAAAAAGAAAAAAGAGAGGAACATCTAGAAATTAGTCTGAGGAGGAAAAGTGAAAGGGTTATGCAATGATAATTACAGTACTCTGAAAAACAAGATCAAAGATGGTATCAGAAAACAAAAAGATATCCCTCGCACATGGACACCAAGAGCCAACATGTGAAACTGGCCTATGGAAAATGGCCTAAGCAATAAGGTTGCAGTCATGTATGTTAATCATAATTTTTTTAACCCTCATTGTCCCTACCTCATGATTTTGATCTATAAAATTTCCTTTGAGAAGTGGGCTCGTTGACAATCCATGTGGTACCCCTTCTGGCTCTCGGGAGCATCCCTATTCCCCATTTCTTTTCTCAATAAATTTTCCTAGTCTCTTACTTTCACTGTTCCTTTGAATTCATTCTTCACTTAGGGAAACATGAACGTGGTGTATCTGACATGTAGCATTTCTGCTACACGAGTATTTCGCCAATGAAATATTTGCTCGTTAATTCATTACCTACATGAAATTAAAATTCAACCCAGAATCCTGTATGGTAAGCCTCACCCAGAATTTTATTGCCGAAGGTCCTGCCCACTCTATAACTTAGCAATGGAAGCTTATCTCATAATATATTTGTGTGAATTTGTCTTCGTGAATGCCAAGATAGGAAAACTGTGATTAAGGAATTTTGATGAGACACAAAATCCTTTCTAAAACTGAGGAAAACTTCTAAATAAGTAGTATTGTGAGGACAGCATGGTTCACTTGCAAATGAACCCGCTACAAAATCCAGTTGAATACTAAACTTGTGTACATATGAACTTAACTTTATCAGGGAGTCACGCAATTAGCTGGACTCACAAACTGCTCTCTATCTGGCCCAATTCAGTGACAAATTAAGCCTCTCCTCCGGCAATGTAACTATTAAGATTTCCGCAGGGCTACGCGGGAAGGCAGAAAAAGGCACCCAGCTTGGTCCAAGGGAGTAGAGATGTAACATTTGGCTGAGAGCAAGACTTTCAAGCTGGAAAACTGACACCCAGCCCAGCGGAGTGTTTTTGTTGATGTGCAAACGTAGCTGTGGAAAAATAGATCGGCCTCAAGGATGAAGTGACTGATACTTCCAGAACTGACTCATTAGGGTAAACAGAGGGATGTGAGTATATTCTGGCCCTACCTGTGACTTTGTACACAGAGCCAGAGCCAGAGCCAGAATGCCACTGCGGATAGATAACATTTCTTTACTAACTGGGCCAATAACCCTGATAGCGGCCATGGTTTACACAGCAGCCGTAAGGAAAGCTACTTTTAACACCAACAAGAAAACCACCTCCAAATTTACATTGACCTTTTCACAGACTCTGTGTGAACTGAGCCACGCCCACCGTTCTTGGATAGAGGCAGAGCAAATATTTTCTGTGAGCTGTCCACTTCCCCAGCATCGTGTTCCAAATGAAACTGCTGAGGTTGCAACACCGTACAGATGAGATTAAAGTCACTCCGTTTGCTGGGCAGGGTAGTGCATGCCTGTAATCCCAGCCCTCAGCAGGTTGACGCAGAAGAATCATTGCAAATTTAAGGCCAGCCTGGGCGATAAAGTAAGACCCTGCTTCAGCAAGTCACTCAGTTGGCTCAGCAGAGCCGGTTGTCCAGTGAGGTCCCTGGAGTCTGAATGAACTGTCTTTGCCAGAGCTTTATGCTTTGCAGAGTGGGGCCCATGCAATGTGCACGACTTCCGAGCCCAGGACAAAGGCAATCCTGTAGGCATTCTGCTCATGCGTAAACCGGTTCCTTTTCACTGCACCACTTATCTAGATGGTGCAAAGGTCAGTTTATCATAGCCTGCGGGATTCACAAAAAACCGTAAGGTAGGAAAGCCCCTATTGCCAAAACCCTGTGAATTTTATGGCTAACTGGAAAATGAGGCTGATTCACGTCCTAATCATTGCTTCCTCATCCTTCTTTTAAAATGTTCCTTGCTTTGTTTAATCCTGAAGTCATTTTTTCCTCTGCAGACTGGCTTCTTCTCCTTATCCCAGGGCTTGTTTGTCGCCTACCCCCTAAGGGGCGCTGCAAATTCAAATCTTCCTGACATTCATCTTGACCTGTCCTGCCTGGGGAAACACGTTTCTGCGCAGTAGTAAGGAACAGAGACTCTGGAGACAGATGGCCGGAGTTTCACTCCAGGTTTGACTGTTTGACTTCCTTATCTCTCACAAGGGTCTAATCACAGCTTTGTAAGGGGGCAGAAGGACCTTGCCTCCTGCTGTGCGTAGGGTTGATAATTTATGTATCTACCATAAAGCAAAATAGGTAGATTCACAGAGGAAGGTCATGTACATGTACTAAGTCTACAGGAGCTTCACCAGGTCAGTGTCTAGCACTCAGAAATAAGGTGTAGGAGCTTGGCTCTGCATCGTATTTATGAGAAAAGCAACGGTGCCCTTACAAATGAATCTACTACGTTTAACGGAGAGATAGTGTTAGGGGAGCATAGGCAACTCAGAAGGAAAGTAAATAGTTTTTAGAAGAGAAGAATGAGCCAGAGAAACAGATAATAGCTTGGCTCTTCTGATCTTGTTTGACCTTTACATAGATAGGGATGCTTAAAGGAAACCTCTTTACTCTCTATCTTCTGAGAGAGGGGTGGCAATGCTGTGTGGAGGAGGGGTCGTTAAAGAAATCCGGGACTGTGGTTTTGATATAGCTTTGCTTGTACATTCAAAATAGTATGTTCAAGGCCGGGCGCAGTGGTGCACACCTGTAATCCCAGCACTTGGGAGGCTGAGGCAGGAGGATCAGTGCGAGTTCGAGACCAGCCTGGGCTACAGAAGTGAGCTCAAGGCCAGTCTGAACTGCACAGCGAGACCCTGTCTCAAAAAGACAAACAAACAAACAAACAAACAACAAAATAGTATGTTCAAATGCCTTGTTAGTATTGTCATTTTCTTACCTTAAAGAGAAAAAAATAATAAAAATAACGGTACAGAATTGCAAGACACAATAATAGGATATTAACGATAGTTAATACATTGAGTATTGGTATCTTCAAAGTAGTTTCTCAGGTTACAAGGTATAAGTGTGGTAGTGTGGGTTATGATTTCCTAAACTCTCAACAGGTACCTAATAGTAAGCGTAGGCAAAAATTTGTTCTGACATTAAATATCTAATTTCAAAGGGTGCATCCAGCTCTTAGTTTATATCTGCTTGTTTTTATTTATTTATTTGTCCCGTGTGAGCCATAGATCTCTTCTTACTCTTCAGTCCAATGAAGCTTGTTCTTGTTACAGAGGTTTCCATGCCTGGCCCAGAGGTATCAGATGCCAGCCGTACACAAGGCATGGTTGTGTGCACTGGGCCTATTGTGGGAACAGTGACAGTGGGTCCCAGAAGAGGATGGGACCTAATGTTGAGAAAGGGACAACTTTTGACTTTTCAGGCACTCAAAATCTCGTGGAGAAAGTGATCTAGCCTGGATAGCAAAAAAGTAGGAAGATACCCACAGAAATGAGGGAAAATCTGTTCACATGTTACAAGGGGAGTGAATATGAATAAGTTTCCAGGAATGGTGGGGAACATGGTGTCCTGGGAAACAGAGCAGTCTGTTTCGGTTCAAGCAGCTTATTTACTTAAGAGGAAGAGTCAACTATGCCTGCATCATGTCACGAAGGACGTTGATGCCCAGCTAAAGAGTTCACTTTCTGTCCTTTGCCTTGCGCTTTTGTCTTTGATGCCAAGCGAAAGAGTTTGTGCCTCTCAACTACATGTCTCATTGCAGAGACGAAATACCCAGCACCCAAAGTTAAGGGAGCAAAGGTGTATTTTGGCTCACAGTTTTGTAGAGATTCAGCCCATAATGGGCTGGCTACATTGCAGAGTGGTAAGACAGAGAGGCATCACGGAGAGGAAACGGCTCACAGTGGGTGGAAGACGGAAGGCAGAGGCAAGGAGTCTACAAGCAACAAGGGGCCACAGCAGCCCGCATTCTGTCCTTCACACTTTTCTCCAGGGTAGCACTCAGGATACAGGGGACCCACAGGGTGGGGAGCACTCAGACCCAGGCTGCAGAACCCTTGTCCTAGCCAGAAGTGCGCCAAGCCCATCAGCCACACACTCTTAATCCCAGCATTAGGTACTGTAGATCTATCCAGCTCTGCTAGACGCGAGCCACAATAGTGCCTAATTCTATAAGTAAGGAGAATCTATAAAAGAAGAGTAATAAGATACTTGGGTAATAGTGCTCTTGCTTTATGATTATTTTGTTGCTGTATGTGTTTTAAAGGCATGCCCACCTATCCTTCACCCTGCTCCCAGAAGGTGGGGATTGTACAAATAACACAGCCAAATCACACTGTTATGCCTGCCAGATGCTAAGTATTTGGCTGTGAGTGTGTGTGTGTGTGTGTGTGTGTGTGTGTATGCGCACACACGTGCAGGGTCTCACTATGCATCTAGTTATGCTCCTGTTTTCAGCCTCCCCAGAACTGGGATTACAGGTGTGAGCCACCACACTGGCATTTCATCACCCACTTAGCATGGCCCAGGGTGGGGCTGGTGCGGTGTGTGGTGCCGGGGATCGAACCCCAGCCCCTGCGCTTGCCTAAGCAGGTGCTTAGTCTGCTGAGCTATCTTGCCAGTCCTTGGCACCTATTAATGTGTTATTTCAGCACCCTTGCAGGCATAGTTAACCTTATTGTAGCATGACAAGCTCAGTACTGAGCAAAAATCAACCTGTCTGAGGGTACTGACTATAATATGCTAAAGATAATATCTATACCCAGACATACTACTATGACATTCTGTGATCAAATCCTTTTGTACTTGATTTTTTTTTTGTACTGGGGATCAAACTCAGGATCTTTCACTTGCCAGGCAGGCACTTACACAGCTGAGCTATACACCTGGTCTTTAAAATCCTTTTGTAGCAATACCTAGTCTGGACTGCGTAGTCAATTCTGGGCTTTAGAAATAGTTTAAAAGATGTGTTTTTTTTTTTTTTTTAAATAGCTAATGGAGTACCACTCAGGCACAAGGAAGAAGAAAGTTGAGAATTTTATAGATGAAAATGGGAGCAGCTTGAGACCATATTCATAAGTGAAATAAGCTAGACTCACACGTGTAAATATTATGCTGTCACTAGCATGAGAAATTGAATGAGCGACTAAGAGAGAAAATATACAGTAGATGTTGTGAATAGAGAAGAAACTGTTCGAAAGAAAAGAGAAACTGTTATGGGAGAAAGGGGAAAAGAAGGAAAGGAAAAGAGAAAAATTATATATATATAATATATCTGCACAAGATAGGTATATTTATACAGATACTTTCTCTTAGTTCATTGAAAATAAAGTCTGTGCCAATATTTTTTGAACAATATTTAACACATATATCTTATACTTTCAATAATTACTATGTAGACAACAACACACAATGTATTAATTACTTTTATTCTATTACTAGCCTGTTTTGAAAGATATTTTCCCTTTAAAATAAAAAGAGCATTCTTTCTTTCTTCTTTCTTTCTTTCTTTCTTTCTTTCTTCCTTTCTTCCTTTCTTCCTTTCTTCCTTTCTTCCTTTCTCTTTCTTCTTTCCTCTCCCAGTTTTGCACTTTGCATGGATGTATCTGGTAATATGCATGAGTTGGAAGACAACACTATACATTACAACAAATACTGTGGAATTCATATTACTTTGTTAAATGAAATTCTGTATCTCTTGTAATTTTTCTATTTAATACTATTTTATACTCCCTTTTTTTAGTGTATCAGTTATTTAATTACGTTCTTACTGGTAAGAAATTTGCAGCACTAATTTATGAGGATAGATTCTATGTGTGTGAGCAAAGACAGATCAAGTTAGCCCTGGAGCTGAGGAACAGCTTTGATTTTTGCTAAAATCTGTGAGTCCACCACTTTCTTATCCACCTTGCGCTGCTCTGAGATCCGTTATCTCTTTCTCAGTGTCAAGATCTCGTCCTCCTGGTGTCTGGGTTTCCACAGCTTCTTCTTTTTTTTAAAAAAATGTTTAATTTATTTTTAACTTTTATCACTTTTAATAAGAAATAACAGTATGATAGTTTCAAAACATGTTAGTAGTACATTTGCAATAATTGACACATTGCATATTATTATCCTCATAGTAGTTGTACAGAGCACAGGGTGTGCACATGATAAATTTTCTAATTGATATTGGTAAGGGAAGGAAGAAAAGAAAAAATTTCTCTTTGAACTGAGAGGATGTAGTTGTGCACATAGTGCAATGTGCCATAATTGCACTGGGTTACTGGTGAAATTGGTAATGTTGTAGGCTATTGATTTAAGCCTCTTAAAGGTCGTCATACTAATATAGCTCTGCATTTTATACCTCACAATTAAGTTTTCTGCTGGGTGATCAAGGGCAAGCTAAAACATGACCTGTATAACAAAATATTCATTTTTTGTATCTTCCAAAGTCAAATCCCCTCAGGATTAACTCTAGAACCATGTGCAGTGGTTTGTAGAAATGTTTTCAGTGTCAGCCTTCAGACGAGTCATGGCCATTGCTTGACCAGTTTGCTTTCTGTGAAAGCCTGAGAGAATGTTTTTTTCTCTGGGTGACCCTCCTTAGCCACACTGTACTTCATTTATCCCTTTCCTCTGAGGTCCCATAAGGCTTGACAGGCTATAATTTAGTACATCCTTGGATTTCTAAATGTCTGTGTAAAAATGTGTAACTGCTTTTATCACATTCTATAGAGATTTATTAGAATATCAATAATTGACAGACAATACCAATTTCAAGCTAAGTCTAAGATGTTTGATATTCAGAAGGACAGCAATGTTAAGCTAAATTGCCTATGTTATAGAGTAATAGTATCATGAAGCTTCTCTGTTGGACTGTTGGACTAAGTTAATAAACCAAAAATTGGAGAAAAAGAAGGGCTACAAGGACAGACAACATTTTGGCCCTAGCCCTTCAAGGTCAGTGAGGACTTAGGAAATAAGAGAGCCTGGGCTGTAATATCCTATAACTAAGAGGTGTCCCAAATTTTCTGGTCAAGGAGATTATGGGACCACAGCTTCTTCTTGAAGTAAGCATCCGTGAGGAATTTGGGGATATGCACTTTGCTGATAATAATTTTAGTAGAGGTGGCAATGACAAATTTCTGGTGTATTCTTTGTAGAGGAACATGATTAAGGCTAAGAGGCCTAGTCACAAGTAGCAAGCCACGGGCCACCTGCTTCAGCGGGAACACTCTCTGGCCTCTGTGATGCTCAGCGAGGGTGATCAAGATGGTGATATTATCTCGAAGTTTCCTCACATGCTGACTGAAGCGCTTCTTGCTGTGTCTCAAGAGCTCTCAGGGCATCTCTTCAGTAGGGTAATGTAGGCATTTTTCAAAACTTAACCGCCCGGGTACCGCCATTCTTGTCTCTACCGACTGGTTTTGTGATTGTAGCAAGAACCTTCTCCTTTTTTTTCCTCAACCTTTGATTTAGCAGCTGTGTACTTTCTCTTGTACAAAGCCTTTCTGGAATACATAGCGGGTCGGGGATATCTACCAATTCCTCTGACCAGGACAGGATTTCAGCTGTAGTGGGGCTGCCCCTTCTTGGACTTTTTTTTTTGCCTTCACCTCACCCTCTTTATTGGCAGTAGCCTTGTTGGCTTTGGGTTTCTTCTCTTTAGTGTCTGGCTCCTCAGTTTTGTCACTCACCATATTGCAAGATGGGAAAGAGAACTAAGTTTCCGACTTCCCTATACTCTCTTTAAAGATAAAAATAGTTAAAAAAAAAAAAACAAAAAACAAAAAACCGGAACAAGGCTGGGGAGATAGATCTGGGATCTAATCCCCTGCCTAGCAAGATCAAGGATCCTGGTTCAATCCCTGGTACTGCCATGCCAGCCACTGAAACTGGGTGTGATGGCACATGCCTGGAATCCCAGCTCTGGGGAGGTTGATACAGGAGGATCACTACAAGTCTGAGCTGCATATAGAGACTCTGTACCAAACAAATAAATCAAAGATGAAAGAAAAAAACAACAGCCCAAAACACAACAAAAAGAAAATTAATTCTTGGCATTAAAGAAAAGAATTTCTTTTTTTTTTTTTTTTTTGTCTTTTTTTTGAGACAGGGTCTCGCTATGCAGTTTAGGCTGGCCTTGAGCTCACTTTTTGTGCCGCGGCTGGTCTCGAACTCTCACCGATCCTCCTGCCTCAGCCTCCCGAGTGCTGGGATTACAGGCATGCACCACCATGCCCGGCTAAGAAAAGAGTTTCTTGTAAGCTACGGAAGGACATGATGCTTCGGACGACCCTAATGAAGCAAGGCGTGGGGTGGTGTTAACGCTTTCGACCTCATTACCTGTGTTCTTTCTCTAGAGCTAAGAGACCGAAAATGCAGCCTTGACCCAGAGTAGGGGTGAGAAGATCTGCGCTTCAGTCGGGGACTAGACAGCAACTCTTCCAAGGACTCCAAGCTCTGAACAATTGATACAGTGAGTCATCCTTCTCTTGTAGAAGCTTTTACTTTCGAACCAGAAGACATCCAGAAGCGCAGGTGTTTTCTTAGAAGCACAGAGCGTTAGAGCTGGGAGGATTCTGACCGGCTTTCAGGGCAGCAGCCCTTCCATCCAGTGTTCGGCCGTGCTTTGCCTCCCGTCACCTGCTTCAGTGGTTCCCTCTGAATGTCCTCCCCCCAGCCGTGGACGTACTATTCACGGGCGAAAGCCATTCCCTCTGCTGGGAAGATAAGAGACTGGGGGTCCCGAGCAGTTCCTGGAATACTTACCTTGCTCCATGCCTTGGCTTTCTGCTCAAAGTGAATCAATAACACAAGCAATTAAGAAAGAGGGCTGCTATTACACAGAGAGCCTTGATGATTGTATTTTCAGAGCCTGCTTTTCAAGTCATGTGCGAGCAAAGGTTGGCAGCCTGAACGTTACTAGCCAAAGTTACTAGTGGCATACCACTTAGCTGCTCTTACTGTCGGCTTTTTAGAGTATGGGGGTGAAAAGTGCTGATCTTACCTGTAGCTGAGATGCTTCTGCTAGGAGTTCCTCATTTCTGGTAACACCCAGGGTAACTTTGAACAGTTTCATCGTCAGCAAATTCCTCCTTTTATTCAGATGAAAAGTGTCTCCCATGGGCAGCTGACCCACAGCGCCCTGGGAAATCTGTCTGTACAAGCATCTTTCAGCATCTTTCCCTAGTGTTCGTGGAACCGATTCTAAAATGTCACGGTTCTTTTCACGTCTTTTCCTTCCATGTGCCACGCTGAGCAGGTGACTTCCTAGGGCCAGACTAAATGCTCAGGAAGTGTTTGCTGGCCATGGCATCTTCTACAAAATGATTGGTGTGAATGGCCAACTTCTAGACTGTACGCTCTGTTTCTAAGAGCAAGTGACTGGTCTTCTCTATAGGACTTTTTTTTTTTTTGTCATCTGCTTGAGTTTTATATCTAATATTGTTTTTTCTTTTTTTCCCCCTGTATTTAGGACAGGGTCTATAAAGTCTATAGGGTCTCACTATGTAGATCAGACTCATAGTGATCCTTCTGTCTTTAGCCTCCCAAGTTCTGGGATTACAGGAATGCGCCACCATGTGCCTTCTCAACTGCCATCTCAGCACATCCTGGGCCTGGGATTGGATACCCACAATTGAACTCTGGCCACTATGCTCTGCCTAAGCAGGCGCTTTAGTCCGCTGAGCTATCAGGACAGCCCACATTCAATCTTGTTTGGCTACTTCAGGGACCTCGTTATTTTTACCACAAAACACAGTGTCATTCCTCTTGGGTAGAAATAGTTTCTTTCCCCAAAGGACAACTTTGCTCTGAGCAAGTGTCCCGTTTTAGAAATTCAAGTAGTGAATTTAATCCTTCTGAAGCCAACTCCTAAATCTTTCATTCATTGGCTGCACAGCGTTCTTAACTTAGCTGCATCTCAGACTTAGCAGAGGAGCTTTAAATCCTCCAGGTGCTTAGGCCACATCACAGAATAACCAAATCATAATCTGGAGACTGGGCTGTGGGGAGAGTGAGGAACAGGTGTTGGCATTTTTAGAGTTCACCAGCTTATGCTAGTGTGCACCAAAGGTTGACAACTACTGGTTTAAATGCTGTTTATGCTCTTTCAGATATGCTCCTTGGGTCACCCTCCTCCTCCTGCTCCTCCTCCTCCCGCTCCTCCTCCTCCTGCTCCTCCTCCTCCTCCTCCCGCTCCTCCTCCTCCTCCTGCTCTTCTAGCATCATCATCATCATGTAAGACCTTGATACAAGGATAGAACCCTGAGCTCCATCTGTCCCAAACTGCAATCTGCATCTCAACAAGGTACTCCGGTCACTTCTAAGATTTGAAAAGCATAGGCCTGGATCAGGCTGTCAAGCAGGAGTGGACAAAGTCACATCCAGAGCAGCTCCAGCTGACCACCTGCTTTTGTGAATCAACTTTTGTGGAACAGAACCACACCCCTCCTCCTTCACAGGCTACCCAGGGGCTACAGGGACAGATGTGAGCCATTGTTACAGGGCTTATAGCTGACCAAGTCTAAAATATGTACAGAGGCTAGCAGAGTGTGTCCTTCTGCAATGGGTTCCTTGGACATAAAGAGTGCTGGGAGCTCACAGCACTTGAAAGATGGCAGGTACAAGAAGGACAATCTAATCTTGCCTTTTCCTCCCCTGAAAACGAGAGATTAAAAATTCCGTTGAAAGCTGCCCTCCCAGTACTAGGAGAAAAGAGATATTTTTTGTTTGGGAGCGACAATGCAGAGAATTCAGCACAAACAGACTTAGTTAAGTAGCTCCTTGTATTTCTTTGGGTTTGCTACATATTTGAGTTATTTTTCCACAATCCAAAAGTCCAAAAGTCTATAGGTCTCCGTATTTTCAAAATCCCAGCATGTCTTTGAGCCCACACTTCGCAGTGAGGTTCCCCATGTTGCTGAAGGCATACATTTAACTGTTGGTGCCTCTCGATATCTTCTACCTCAGAACAATTTATTTCTGTGACCCAGTCCAAGATCCTGAGAGGGCAAAAGTTCACCTTCCCTGTATTTAATCATTGACCTTTTTTAGAGACAGTTTGCTCGCCACTGCTGTAGAAGATATAAAGGTTAATAAGTCCAAGTAAGAAAGCATCTCTTGGTTCTTCATGGGCATGGGCAGAGGAGGGGACAAGTTGTATCTTCTGGCACACATCCTTTTGCACCCGCTTACCAGGGTCATCCTATCCAAGGCAGCCTGTTGTTTTTGAGTTTCTAATAGAATTAATTGCAGACATATTCTCAGAGGAGCAGATGGGTTGGCACAAGTCCACCCCCAGAATCATGCTCAGACGCAAGCAGACACCTTCTGTCGTTTAAATGATGTGGCAGAATTATTTGGCTAATGTAATATTGCAGAGTCCGTACTGGAAAAACAGTTTGGCATGAATCAGGAAGACGAGCCCCAGCGCCTGGCAACTGAGATGTGCTCACCCAACCCACCCTGCAAGAGAAGAAGCCTCCCCTCATCCATCAGTTGGAGTGCAGCTATTTAAAAATGTGCCCTCTTCCTAGTAATTAGTCGCTGGCCTCCAGTTGGAAAGTCAGAACCTAACTCAGCCTGGTGAGATGGATCTGTGGCCATGTCCCAGTAGACACCACACAGTGTCACTTGCTTCTCAAATTCAAGTGTCCTAGAAATCATCTGTTGAATTACAAATGTTGACTTCATAGCTTGGGACCCTGGCCTGAGGTTCGGTATAATTAGCACGGTCCCAAAGGGTGCCGAAAGGAGCTAGGATCGAGCTTGCCCAGCAAGGGCCTAAGGCCAGGGCTGGCAAAGCACAGTCTATGGCCAGATCTACCCCATTGCCTTCTCTATCAATAAAGTTTTATTGGAAGGCAGCATGTTTTATTTTATCAGTACATGTTTGCAGTATGCAATGCTTATATTCTGTGTTAGGCATTGACAAAAGTGCACAACACACCTTAATTTTTTTTTTTAAAATCTTCTTTCCCTCTCCTCTCTTCCCTTCATTTGTTGGTCTTCCATTTTGCAAGAGAGCTACCTCTTTATTGCCTATTATTTATTGCCTATTTTTTCTTTATAGTTTGAATTTCTCATACAGGATAAACCAGGTGATATTTAAAATGGTGAGTCTGATTCATTTCACTTAGCATGATGGTCTCAAGGGGCATCCACGCTCCTACAAAAGACTCAAGTTTTTTCATAACATAGGACAATTATTCATCTAATGTCTTGTCTGTGGTGGCCTTTGTGCTATGATAGCAGAGTGGAGAAGTGTGACAGATTATATGGCTTGCCAGTCCTAGAAAATATTTGTAGTGCCAGTTTTCCAAGGATGGCCTGAGGTTAGCTTGAATCACGGTCACTTGGAGTTTTTTGTTTGTTTGTTTGTTTGTTTTTGCGGGACCAGGGTTCGAACTCATAACCTTGCACTTGCCAGGCAGGCACTTGTGCCATGGAGCTATCTCCCCAGCCCCTTGGAGGTTTGTTATGATCGCTGATTCCACGTGTCACCTGAGACCTGCTCTTGGGATGGTTGGGGCTATGTCTGGAAAGCTCTATCGAATAGTCACACTACCAGGAGCAAAGCTAGTCATTGTCTTACCCAGGGAACTGGTCTGTGATGGAAAGGCGCTGCGCTAGTATTGACATATTTCTTTAAGGAATTAGTTGAATACTTCGGTGCACACGCCTGGGTCTTATTGAAGCCCTCTGAGCCCTGAAGATCTTTCTTCCTTGCCATCCTAATGGATCACTATAAAAAATCAATATGGTGTCAGATGAGACCCTAGGAAATTTGCCTGTATTGGTACATACCCTGGGGAAGGGATAAGAATTTTGAGAGGAAAGAAAAAGAAAGCAAAAAACGATAGCAAGGAGAGAGAAGAGAGGCTACAATGCATTCTCAATACAGGCCTCTGGCAACCCAGTGGGGAGCTCTGGAATTGAGGCAGCCCTTCAGCAAACAGAGCTAGACAGCTGGACCTTGGTAACACCTCACTCCCAGCAGCTCTGAGGATGAGGTGTGTCCTGGGCCAGGTGCGTCCCTTCCCTGAATCCAGGCAATTCCTGAAGAGGACTGAGAACTGAAGGCAGTCTTCCTGAAGCATCCTCAGCAGCTGGAGAAACAAATCCTTTCTTTATTCCGGAAGTGAGCTGTGGGAAGCATTTGACAAGCTCCACCCCCCAAGATGTTGTTTCCGTTCATCATGATGGTCTTGTCTCTAGCTCCGGTCCCGTGCCAAGTGGCGGCCTTGCTGGTTACATCCTCACACCTCATGAAGTTTGGAATGATGAGCTTAATTTCCAACAAGGCTAAACAGAGACTGAGAGAGATTAAATAAACTGCCCAGCAAAGGATCAGGCATTAGATCACCCTAGTTTCCCGACTACAGAGGTCACGATTTTCCATTCTACCAGTATTTCCCAACATGCAGTGCTCAGAACAGCTGTGAACAGCATTACAGACAGGAAAGAAATGAGAAACTATGGTCAAAGAGCTTTCTGGAAATCTGGCATTAAGCATAACCAGGATTTCTTAACAGCTCTCTATCCTTCAGAACCTCTAACTTGCTAAGAGGCAGAGAGACCTTCCAAGAGAATTGTTGTCTGCTACTCCCCGATCTTATTTAAAACTGAAATTGTTTTGCAACAGAAGAGGATGCTTTGGGACATTATATGCAACCCTAGCCAGTCTCTGGGTAGAGCCTCTTTCCAGGGGAAGACAGGAGGATTTGCCTTTAAAGTGTGCAGTCCTTTGGCAAGTGCCAAGTGCTCTGCCCCTCTCCCTGCTTGCCAAGAAAGGAATTTTCACAGGGCTTTCTTACATAAGGAATGGAATGTAGTATTTACACCTCACTGCCTTTGGTCCTGATTTAGGTACACTAGTACTGGATGTCCAGAGAATCGGCCTGAGAGAAACGTGTACTAATAAGGGGCTTCTTCCACTGAGCTTGGGCACGGGGCTTTGTCCCAGTGACCCATAGCAGCTGCTCTGGTGGCAGTGACCTGGGGTATCCCACCAGTTTGGAGAGCTCTTTGGGTTCAGTGCTACATACTAAAGTATATGTACTTGATCTATTTGAAAAACTAACCAATGACATTGGAAACCTTCAAGCCCTTCCAAGAGAAGTTTGCAGTGCCCTCAGTGAAAACACTTTGTAGTAGCTTGGTTTTTCCATAAGGTTAAAAAGCCCATCACCATGCAGCGTTGTTACTGAACTTTCCCTAGTGAGAACTTTTCCAGGGACTACTGCCTGGGGGAGGGTGCATCCTCACTTCCCTCTCTACCCAGCTCCCAGGATGTCTTCCGTGCTGAAAGCTGCCTCAAGGCAAACACTTCTTCCTGAAATCCTGGATCACTGCAGGTCTGCATGGAAGATATGGAAACCAGACTCTCTGCCATTCCTTGGAGAATTAAGATCCACTTCAACTCCAACCACTACGAGACATTAGTCTTGGTGGTAAAGATTTTGTCTGATGCAATTTTGGAGACTGAACTGACTTAAGTAGGATTTCTGCTCATTCCTGTACCCATATGACTTTTCCTAACCTAGGGACAGTGTAAGGTTCATGGTGCGTTTCTTTCCATTGGTGGAGTACGAAATTCAGAAAGTCAAGAAGGTGAATGCTTGCCCTTAGCAATGCCAAGCCCTCACCATTTCTGACCGAAGAGATAGCCTTGCTTTGTAAAATACCCCCCTAAAGCATTAGCCTTTGTACCTTGATCTTTTCTTTCTTTCTTTCTTTTTTTTTTTTTTTTTTTTTGTCTTTTTGAGACAGGGTCTCGCTATGCAGTTGAGGCTGGCCTTGAGCTCACTTTTGTAGCCCAGGCTGGTCTCGAACTCGCACCAATCCTCCTGCCTCAGCCTCCCGAGTGCTGGGATTAGAGGAGTGAGCCACCATGCCCGGCTACCTTGATCTTTTCTGCTTCGGACCCTGGAGGGACTCTGTACCTGGTTACCAGGTAAACAAGTTCCTGTGGGTAAAAGGAGGCCAGAGAAGACACCTCTACAGCAGAATCACAGAACTTTAGATGGAACCTGATTTGAGAAACGATCTTTAAAAGAATTCCATAATTGAACAAAATGGAACAGAGTGGTTGTGAAACTGATTATCCTAAGTGCTGGTGACAGCAAGATTAAGTTGGAAAAAAAATCTTTTAGTTTCTGTGGCCAAAAATTTCTCTTGTTTTTACAGAGCCCAGGAAGGTAAACAAATGCATGTGCCTTAGGTTTTTCGCTGTTGTTAGATGTAGAGACAGAATGGAGGGCCAAGCGTGCCAAGGCCTCCTTAGGACTTCTCCTTCCTGCTTTCAAGACAGACTGAGCTGACCTCTAAATTAGAAACTGAACGATATTCTGGCTGAATTAGATCGTCTTGTTACACAACTTCCTCAGAGGCGGAGCTTTAGCAACTGTAGTAGTTGTGTTCATGAATATTTTATGGATACCAAGGGAAGGCTTGAGTCTTATCAATTTCTCCTCCTATTTTTAGTTGGTTACTCTATTTGGTGGGATCCTTCTGTTCTCATTTGTTGAATTCGGATCATTTTGGTCCCTTTCTAAAATATTTGTTAGAATATTCTGTAGCACTGGTTTTGATGTCATGAAATTCTTCAGCTGTTCTTTGTTATGGAAATATTTCACTTCTCCCTCATACTTGAAGGAGAGTTTTGCCG
>PVJA010012580.1:0-51621 GCA_004027025.1 Myocastor coypus | reverse complement strand
AAAGTACTTATATTAGGGAGACTATACGATATTTACACATATAGGTCTGGTTTATTTCACTAATGAGTATATGTTCAATATACATCCATTTATATATGAAGTCTTCAAACTTATCATTTTTTATGGATGAGTAGTATTCCATTGTATAAAAATACCACATTTTCTTTAACCATTCTTCAAATGATGGACATTTTGGTTCATGGTTTTCTTATGTTCTTGCCTTGAACATGAACTCAGAGGCAGTAGACTGTCTTTTTTTTTTTTTAAGACTCATTTTTGTATACCCTGTAGACCCTGGCTTCAGTATTGGGCGCTACGTATAAACCTATATAGTCCTACCACACTGTTCTGCTGATTTGGGTCTGTTCAGGACTGGCTCTCAGTGACTATTTGTTAATATAAGTCAGACTTATGGGTATTCTTTTATTGTAGTGATAGTAAAAGGGAGTTTAGTTGTTTCAAATAGGAAAACACTTAAAAAAAAGGACTATGACAACGTAACATTGGCTATTTCTGGTTGAAGGGAACTTCAGCAATGCAATGTAGCCAAATGTAGTGGCTCTATCTTTTTTTTTTTTTTTTTTTTTTTTTTTTTTTAACGGATGCATGAAATTGCCCGACGTAGGCTTGAATGTGCAATCCTCCTGCCTCGGTGTCTTAGTTACTCTTCTCTCGTTGCCAACACTCAAAATGAGGGAAGGAAAGGTTTATTTAGCTCCCAGTTACTGGAAGTTCCAGTCCATATTTGGCTGGCTCCAAGGCAGTGAGGCCCATGGCAAAGGGCAGCCTTCCATGGTGGTAGGCAAGAGCAAGAGGGCACAGGGAGAGCTAGCAGCAGCTCAAGCAGCTAACTCCTCTTCCTCCCTTACACTGAAATGCAAGTCACCTGCCCCAGGGGAGGGGCAGCACCCATTCCCACAATAATCAATTACACATTTCAGAAGCTGCCCCATGACTGCGGGAGGCTTTGGGGGGACACCTGTACACAAACCATGACACCTAGCCTCCAAGGTATATTTTATGGAGAGCGGTATTTTAGAGACTGGGCAGAGCATGTCTCCTTGAAAAGATAGCTGTTTGCGCACTCCTCACATGACCAGCCGATTTTTGGTCATCAAAGTTGTCTCATTTTCACTTTGAGATGTTGTCTTCAAGTGTGATATTTAAGATGGTTTCCACTTCACCATTTCATGCTCTCCCAGCTCATAATTATTTTTCAGCAGCTAGAACAGGGTGGCAGTACCACAGTGGGCCATGTTATAAGCTAGCTTCAGTGAGCTGCTTGTCCTTAGGCTCACCTCACCCAGCCTATAAAATGTGCTACCCTTTAGAGACTAAATAGGACCCCAGGTGCTTTAACACTCAAACTGGGAATTAACTTAACCCCTGCCCTAGTTGACACGAGCCCTCCTACCCTAAGACAAACTATGCCTTTGTTTTAGTGTAGTCCAAACTCTGACATGATCAAAACTTTGTATTTCCCTTGTGAAACAACTCTGATTTTCCCTCTCTGTAACAAACTTTGTCCTTGTTAAAAGTTGACTCTGCTCTCTGTAGCGGACTTTGTGATTGCCGCATTATAAAACCTTGTTCTCACCATAATTTGTAACATCCCCTCTCCCTCCCTAACCCAGGTGCCAAATGTCTTGCAAAGTTCTCTCCAATCAAAGACAAGCGCCCCTTTTTTTTTTCACTCCGCCCCCCATGATTGCCCTTTAAATATCCTTATTCTCTCTCAGTGAATGCTCCTTTCTCCTGACTGGCAGGAGAGTGTGGGCCGCTGGGCTCAGCTAAAATAAAAAAGCGCTTCAAATTTTTGCTTTTGGGTCTTTGTTTTCATCGTGATGTGCAACATTTGGGGGCTCATCTGGGATCCCTTTAATGGGACTCCCGCAGACCCTATTCCTTGGAATTATTGGCTAATTCTGCAAGGAAGATCTGGACCAGTCTCTTTCTTCTGGCACCTGTGGGTAACTTTTCTCTTTAGTCTTTGACTCTTTTTCTCCTTTGGGTGCTCCGCACCGTTTGGCCTCCGGGCATTTGTTTCCTCACCTTTGGGTGCACCTTTGGTTTTGAGTCTGCAGACACTACTGGACGCAGCATAAAGGTGTCTCAGGCTGCCTGGCCTGAGATGTCGCTCTAGGTTTGTTCTTACTACGTCCTGGGATCTACAATCCCAGAGATTGTAGATTTGGATGTTCGTTGTCTCCTCTCTTATTTTTATTTTTTTTTTTTTTTTGGTGGGACCAGGGTTCGAACTCACGACCTTGCACTTGCCCAGCAGGCAGTTGTGCCTCGGAGCTATCTCCCCAGCCCCTGTCTCGTCTCTTTGTAACCCCTCTCTGCGTCTGTGTCTAGAATGGGTCAGTCTGCTTCTTCCTCTGTGTTTCCCATGCAACTGGTACTTGACCATTTTAAAGATTTCAGGAACTGTGCAAAAGGATTTGGAGAACCGGCTTATCCAGGAAAATTTAAAACTCTTTGTGAACAAAAATAGCCTTCTTTCCAGGTCTCTTGGCCCCCTGAGGGCACTTTTAACCTTTCTGTGTCTCAGCAGGTCCTTAAGATCATTTTTGGGCACCCTCAGGAGCCACCTGCACATCCAGACCAAGTCATCTATATTCAAGTCTGGATGGATCTCATCCAGGACTCACTGCCCTGGATTAAGAAGTTTAACTCAAAAGAGGGAGAACATTGCCACCTTGGCTCCCATAATCACAGCTATAAAAGCTAACATTAAGCCTCCTCCATCATACCACCAACGGAGGATGTCTCCCCTTCCTCACTGACCTCCTCCCTGTTACCCTAAACCTCCCGATGCCGCTCCAAGCCCCCTTGCACCTGGAACTGATCCCTTTGATCCCACTACCATCCTTCCCAGAGAGCCCTGGGCCTCTGAAGGCATTAATCTTCTGCCAACGAGATTTGGAGAGTTATCTTAGCTCCCTTACACTGAGGCTTAGATTGATCCTGCCCATGACCCTCCGAGCTGACTTAAGGTCGGCTGTTCCCGACGCCATCTCCGGAAAACTGGCCGATCCTACATGGTCACGCTGGCAGTTCCAACTGATGAAAAGCGGCTGTGACCCCCAACTACCACTGTCAGAACCTATTTGTTCTACCTGCCGCCTAGTACAGATAAATTCATTGTACAATAAACTTTTTTTAAGAATATTTTTCTTTTTCTTGTTTCAGAACTTTTGTTTATTTAGTTTTATGGCCGGCTCAGCCTGCCCTGAGGGCAGGGCTGGCGCAGCATGTGGTACCGGGGATCGAACCGCGGTCCCTGCAACTGCCTAAGCTTTCCTAAGCAGGCGCTTTAGACCACTGAGCCATCCTGCCGGGCCCAAGGGGTCAACACTTTTTCCTTATAGCTTCCCAACATCTTAGTCTCCTTGATATTATTTCCTTTTCCCCAAAGTATTTACCAAGCAGAATTCATTTCACGTGCCAGCCACTGTGCAAGATACTAAAGACCGGGGCCCGGCGGGATGGCTCAGTGGTCTAAGGCGCCTGCTTGGGGAAGCTTGGGCAGCTTCAGGGACTGAGGTTCGATCCCCGACACCACATGCTGCGCCAGCCCTGCCCTCGGGGCGGGCTGAGCCGGCCATGGGAATGAGTGAATGGACAGGCAAGGGTTCTGAAACAAGAATAAAAATAAATAAAATTAAAAAAAAAAAAAAGATACTAAAGACCAAAGAAGAGGGAGGGGGCTGACCTTCCGAAGGAGCCTTCAGCTAATCTGTCCCCATCCCTTCCTTGCCCTCCCTCATCCCTAGTGCCTCTGTCTGTCCCGTACCGAGGGGCTCCGGCCCTGGGATGCTGTCTGGACTGGTTCTACTCTGCATTCCCCCAGACACTCTTCTTACTTGATCTCAGAGTTTTCCAGGCCAGGGGTGGTGAAGGCTGGGGTATCAGAGGCCTCTCCAGACCAGCCCCCAGGGTGCCCAGGCACCAGGCTGCCCTACCTAGCCCACCCGGCTGCCTCACGGGGAGGTGTGTTACAGTCTCACTGTTGTCAGAAAGTTATGCCCAGAGCAAGCCCTGGGGACATGTTAGGGACATCTCCTCTGGGAGCATGGCAGATGATCAAGAATGCAGGGCTGCTGCCAACTGCTGCAACCACTGGCATTGACATTTTTTTTTTTTTTTTTTTTTTTTGGTGGGACCAGGGTTCGAACTCACGACCTTGCACTTGCCCAGCAGGCACTTGTGCCTCGGAGCTATCTCCCCAGCCCCTGGCATTGACATTTAGAAAGCACCCGACGTCTGGCTAAGAGAAGGGACAGCTCTGGGAGACACTAGGCATGCGCAGGTTGTACCTTAAAGGCACCCAGTACAGCCGACCCGTGCTGTGCAGGCAGAAGGACCCCTACTCCTTCGGTTTCGCATCCCTGTCCTTGAGTCCCAGGCGCTTGGGGAAAGCTGCTGCTATTTCTTCCATGACACACCTGGCTGGCCATGTTGCCTGGCACGTGAGAGTTTAAAAACAGTCTGTGGGCCCGGCAGGATGGCTCAGTGGTTTAAAGCGCTTGCTTAGGGAAGCTTGGACGGCTTCAGGGACCACGTTTGGATCCCTGGCACCACATGCTGCACCAGCCCTGCCCTCAGGGCAGGCTGAGCCGGCCATAAAAATAAATAAATAAACAAACAGAAGTTCTGAAACAAGAAAAAAAAATTCTTTTTTTTTTTAAAAGAATTTTTTATTTTATTTATCTATTTATTTTTCTTGTTTCAGAACCATTGTTTGTTTATTCATTCATTTTTATGGCCGGCTCAGCCCGCCCCAAGGGCAGGGCTAGCGCAGCATGTGGTGCAGGGGATCGAACTGTGGTCCCTGAAGCTGCCCAAGCTTCCCGAAGTAGGCAGTTTAGACCACTGAGCCATCCCGCCGGGCCCCAAGAAAAAAAATTCTTTAGAAAAAAAGAAAACAGTCTGCGGGAATTTGGTGTCAAGAAAATTCTCTGCTTCGCAAGCATTCTGGAACACATTTCTCTTCTTAATTCCACCAACTGGAATCTGGATCTTTTCTTTTGACTAGGCAGTATGTTTATAGAATCTTTAGTGATAGCAGCCATAAATTATTTTTTTGGATAGACGAATATGCTGAGTACAGTAAGGACATCATTCGGGGTGGACAACTCCTTCTACCAACCCCACAGCTCTTTGAAGGCAGAATTCACGGGGCGTAGGGGTGGGTCGGTGGGACCAGGGGGAGGAGGATGTTGTTGGCTCCCCTTTGCCACAGACTTCAGACCCTGAGTCTCTCCTGGGTCCTGAGATTGTACTCTGAAGCTGCACATGGCACCTGCTCCCATACTCCACTGCTTCAAAGCCAAGGCTGAAATTCCATGGGAACACTCAGCAGAACCCTAGATGCCAGGTTCAAGACTGGCACCATTTTCCTCATTCATGTAGAACACTTGTGAGGCGTAGATATGCCAGGTCACTTTGGGGACTGAAAGAATGTAGCATTTATAAAATGTACAAAAGGCTGACCAGATGGCTTAACAGACTAAGCAAGCGCAGGGACCAGGGTTCAGTCCCTGGTGTGCCATGCCGGCCCTGCCCCCCAGGGTATACTGAGACTGAGCATAGTGTTGTGCACCTGTGCTGGAATGCAGTGGTGAGCCCAGGGCTTGGGAGGCTGAAAACAGGAGGATCCCTGTGAGTCCAGTCCATGGAATGAGACCCTGTACTAAATATAAAAAATAATGAAGTAAAATGTACAAGCCATGGCGAAGTCCTGCATCCCGGCCCGGCCCTGGCCTGGCCTGGCCTCTGGATGTGGTCTGTGAGTTGGGCCTTTCTGTTAGGAATCCTTGGGTCTCCCAACCCTCCCTACAAATGGCTACCGTCCTTTGGAGACCACCTCATGGGCAAGAGCAGCTTATATTTGTTCCTACCTCTCCTGTGAGGCACTGGCCATATTATGCGAGTGAGACGCAGTCATAAGAAACAAAATCTCCTCTTGGTGCAGTGCATGGAGATAAGTTTGGGGATCCTTTCTGCCTCCCCTCGCTTCCCATTTCTAGTGATCTCTGTATCTATCTCTTCTCCCTTCACGGGGGGGGGGGGGGGGGGCGGAGGGTCCCTACCTGAAGGCACAATGTTAAGGGAAACGGCCCTGCCTTGGCTGAAGCTGTGACGCACAGTCCTTCTGCGGTTCCTGCACAGGCCATGGAAACGCCTCTCGCCACTGGGACCTGCAGGCACAAGAGGAGGAGGAGGAGAGCAGGGAGTATGTCGGTCCCCAGGAGGGGTTTCTGGGTGCAGTGTCAGCCTTGGAGGAGTGTAAGCCCCTGAAGTGGGGGGTGTTCCTGCAGCTGGGTCAGAACCTCCAGGAGAGACCAAGCACACTCACTCACTCCGCTGTTGGGAGCCTTCTACCTGGGAGGCAGCTGTGGAAGAGAAAACTGGATTTAGAGGCAGGGGACCTGGGTTTGGATCTCAGCCCTCCTGCTTTCACAGGCAAGTGACCCTGCCTCCCAGAATTGCTGAGAGTAGCTTAGAAATTAGGTGTGATCATTAACTCCTGGGGAAAGAGGCTCAGCCAAGACGCTGAGTGGAACCGAGTTACTCTTAGGGGAAACCAGGAGAGGGCTGAGTTGTGCCCGTCTTGGCCCACAATTCTAAACAGGACATAGGCAGCCCTTGGTCCAGGCAGTGATAGTAAATGGAATCACAGGGTGACTGTGGACCGGGTGGGTGCGACTCACAGCAGTGGCTCCAGATCAGCCACATGGTGCACGGGGTCTCCCTTCAAGAAGGGACCTTGTAGCCACTACCCTCATCCTAAGGAGGCTCCTGCTCAGATATTAGGGGTGAACATGAGGGGACAGTCCCCAAGTTCTTGTCCCTGCTCCCTGCAGTGCTACCCCAGTGGCCCAGCCTGACAGGTATCTGTGTTCTGGGAACCAAATCTCACGCCCAGCAGCTGGAAAGCTGTGACCCTTGGGTGAAGGAGGGAAGAAGCCTGTCAGAGGTCAACACACTTGGAAATGCTGAGCAAGCCAGTTTCCCACAGGGTGACAGAGTTCTCCTTAAAGAAAAGGCTTTAGGCCAAGGAGACAGCTCAGCAGCAAAAACGCCTGCCTGGCAAGCACAAGATTCTGAGTTTAATCCCTAGTACCAAAAAGAAAATAAAAGGCTTCAGACACTCTGGCTGACTTGCGGGAAACTCTGAGAAACATGCCTGCCTCAAATAGCAGGATGAACCCAAGTGCCGTGTGGCGTGGAGGGGACACAGCAGGTGACAGGTCCACCTTTGGCTCTCATCTCCACCTTCCCAGGGGTCATCATCTCGCCCCTGCTGCCCCCTTCATCCATGCTGCAGTCCCCACTGAGCCCGCAAACGGCAGCGGTGGGTGTGCAACCACCTGAATCCGCTGGAACACAGGAACTGTGTACTTAGTGTACAAGACACGCCAGCTGCGGGCAATCCCTGGCTAGGGTAGCTCTCAGTGCCCGGGAGACGGGAGGCGAGCAGAACACAGGGCATAGAAGGAGCACTGCGCAGTTGCGCTGTCGGGACGCCGGGACGCACGCACTCACACTCGCGTGCGCACAGGGAGGACGCTGCACCGTGGGCGGGGCCTCTAGGCCTGCGGCTCCATCAGTCAGGGAGTTGCAGCTCTCAAAGGCAGCTCAGGTCTGAGCCACCGCTGACACTATCAGAGAAACCCAGAGGGAAGGAGGTGGGGAGCCTGCCGCTGAGCAGGTTGCTCTAGGAGAAAGATGGGGTGGAAGCCTGGAAACGGACCCAGAGTGAGGCGAGCTCCATGGGTAAAGTGGGTGTGCTCGGAGGAGGCGGAGTTGGGTAGAGAAGTGTCGGAGACCTGTGGGATTGTTTTCTTTGTGTGGTACTGGGACCTGAACCCAGGGCCTTGTGCATGCCAGGCAGGCACTCTGCCCCTGAGCTACATCCTGAGTCATCATCATCATTATCATCATTAATTTTGAGACCAAGTTTCTTCAAATTGCCAAGTTACCCAGGTTGGGCTCAAACTTGTCATACTCCTGACTCAGCCTCCCAGAGTGCTGAGATTGCAGACATGCAGTCTGGGTTAGGCTCTTTTATTTTATTTTTATTTTTCTTGTTTCAGAACTTTTGTTTGTTTATTTTATTTTTAAATTTTTTTTAAATTTTATTTATTTATTTTTTCTTGTTTCAGAACCTTTGTTTATTCACTCATTTTTTATGGCCGGCTCAGCCCACCCCAAGGGCAGGGCTGGTGCAGCATGTGGTGCCAGGGGTCGAACCTCGGTCCCTGCAGCCACCTTTAGACCACTGAGCCATCCTGCTGGGCCCTGTGGGTTAGGCTCTTAAGCTGTATTTTGAGGAGGGAAGAACAAAACTTGGAGCAGATCTCAGAGGGGAAGGCAGCCTATGAAGCCAGCAGGCAGCAGTTTTGGGGAAGTTGCACTGTCTGTAGGAGCATAACCCGGGCGCACTGCCCCTCCATGCCACCTGGTCTCAGCCTGGAGGAGGAGGTGCTCAGGACCCCGGGGGCACAGGCACTGCACAGGCTTGTAGTGACCCTCTCTGCCCAGTCCACGGTGTGTAACACAACGTGCAACTCACCGCTTAACCACCTCAAGCGCACGGCTCTGCACCGTGCAGGCCACTCTGAATCCGTTCCCATGTACCCACAGGTCTGTTCCCCAGCTTGGGGGTCCTCTGGCTGTGTAAGCCCCAGGGGAAAGAGCTCCCCACTGTGGCCAGTATTTTTGTGTGTTCGCTGAGCCCTGCTCACGTAGCCATCTCCACCCACTTCTGAATGAAACTCCCCTCAATGTACCCAACCTCAGAGTGACCTCTCTCTGCGCTGGGAGCAGGCCTCCTAGCTGTACAGTTGGCCAAAATGGTATGTCCCGTCTCCGTCACCCAGGTGAGAAACTAAGGCAGCAGGAGGCAGAATAACTTGCCAGATAGCAACTAGTAAGGGCTGTCCCTGGGATTTAGACCTTAGCAGTCTACTTCCGAGACGACGGACACACAAGAAAGGGCCCAGGACTCAATCAATGGCAACCGTGGGGCCCCACAACAGGTGAGGAGCCTGAGCTGCCCAGGTGGAGCAGCTGTGGACGACAGGTGGGGTGCACATGTGTGAGGGACAGCAGGCTCTAGAGCAGCTGTAGTCATGTCCAAAGGGAGCAGGGCAGTCTGCTGAGATCCCTCACCCCAAGTAGGAGGTGAAAGGGCCTGCCTCGGGGCAGAGCCCCATGGCCAGAGCTGAGGCTAATGTAGCCATGAGGGTGTCCCAGCCTGTCCCCTGCCAGAGCCCAGAGGCCCTGCTGAGCAGCGTGGCCTGGGTGTGGCTGGTGTGACCAAATGGATTTTACTCCCCAGGGAAAAGACGAACTTGGGTTCCAAGTCTCTCCCTGACTCGGCCCAGAAGGGTGACATAAAAGTCAGGGCAGGCGGAAAGGAGAGGAGAGCGGTAGGTCGCGCTGGAAGCAGAGAGCAGGCCGCACACCAGGGCCATGGAGATGGCCTCTCTGCTCAGCGGGCTGGCCTTGCTGGCTGGCTCCTTACTGCTCCTGAAACTTGGCGCCTTCTACTGGAAAAGGAGCTGCCTTCCCCCTGGCCCTTTCCCTGTGCCCATCCTTGGTAACCTGTGGCAGCTAAATTTCCGGCTGCACCCAGAGACACTGCTCCAGGTAGGGGACCTGGCCTTGAGCTGAGGCCCTAAGGGGGTGGGCAGAGGGTCCCCTCCTCCTTTCAGCCTAGGCAGATACTTGCATGGTGGGGGGTCCTGGCCCCATTACTTGCCAGCCCTGAAGCCTTCAGCATCCATTTCCTCCCGTCAAACAGGGCTGAAAGGGGGATGCAAAAGCGGAAAGTTAGTTAGTTTTTTTTTTTTTTTGTGGAACTGGGGATTGAACTCAGACCCTTACACTCGCCAGGAAGAGCTTATTCTACTGAGCCATCTCCCTAACCCCAAAAGTGGAAAGTTAGGGACAAATGGAACATAAAGACTGACCACAGTCTAGCTAAGAGGTCTCTGAGGGCCAGAGTCCACTGCAAATGCAGGAAACCGTGCATGACCATCCAGTACTCTGGAAGAGCACTGCTATCTATGGCTTAATAGCATTTTGGGAGGTTGTCTTTTGGTCTCTGGTTTCCAACTCCAGCCCGAGGCTGAGGGTAGACTCCAGTGACACGTGGGAAGGCTACCCGAGTCATGAAGCCCTCAAGTGCTATGGCTGCCTGTATCTGTCATTATAAAGTAGCAGAGCATAGCTACTCTAGGACAGGTGCCCAGGGAGCTGTGATCCAGTTTGGGGTGGCCAGGGGACAGGTTGGGGGTGCTCCAAGAAGGTGTCCTTGAAGAAGTCCATGTTGGATGCAAGAAGGTGCAGGACTCACGTCTGGAGGAGGGTCCCAGGGCAGGAGCGATGGCTCTCTCCACAGTGCTGCTGCCCCATCTGTCCACAGCTGGCTGACACCTATGGCCCTGTATTCACCGTGTGGGTTGGCCCCACGCCCGTTGTGGTGCTGAGCGGCTTCCAGGCTGTGAAGGAAGCGCTGATCTCCAACTCAGAGCAGCTCTCGGGCAGGCCCCTCACCCCGCTCTTCCGTGACCTGTTTGGAGAGAGAGGCAAGTCTCTCCTCTACCCTCGTGTGCTCCTCCCTTAGTGCTCCTAGGATGTGGAGCAGATGAAGCAGGATACCTGCGAGGACCGGGAACAGGGCCTGGCTCAGCAAAGGCCCCTGTGCCCACCTCCGCCCCTCCCTGAAGCATCCTTCCTCCTTTCCCTTCTTTCCTTTTGCCTCTGTTCTCTTGCATTTTTTCTCTCAAGTGAAGCTTTTAGTTGCAGTGTGACTGGCGCAGTGAATGCCCTATCTTGTCACCATACGCTTTCTTCCAAGCCCACAAGTAATTTTTATTTCTCATGCATTAATTTTGTGGTGTTGGGGATGAACCAGGCCTAGCGCATGGTAGGCAAGTGCCCTACTATGGTGCTACCTCCCCAGTCCCACTGTCCTCTGTTTCTGGGGAGGACTCCTCAGAGGGACATTGGGGACAGGGCAGGGGCTGGGGATCACTGGCCTAAGGATCCTGGGATCACTCACCACCACCCATAGTGCCCCTTACCTTGTGGTTAGGGCACCATCCTAGAACCTGTGGAGAGAGGTCAGGGAGGCTGCCTACTGTCACCCCTCTGCTGTCCCCTGGGGCCCAGGGATCATCTGTAGCAACGGGCACACGTGGCGGCAACAGAGACGCTTCTGCCTGATGACACTCCGCAAGTTGGGCCTGGGCAGGCGGACGCTGGAGCTGCAGCTGCAGGATGAGGCAGCAGAGCTGGTGGAGGCCTTCCGCCGGGAGCCGCTCAGCACCACAACGGGCGTGGGGCCAACCCACACGGTGAATACAGGGCCATAGGTGAGGAGCATGCGCTGCCCAGGCACCCACATGTGGGGAGGAGGCCCAGCCTGAGGGGCGGGACAGGCTGTGGTCTGTGGCATCCAGGACACTGTGAACCAGGCCAGTAGACTGGGAATTTCTCCAGGGCGGTGGACAGAAGTCAGTGGGAAGGCGGGCTTCCGGCTCAGCCTTGCACAGCTCCAAGCTTCCTCACTGGCTGCTGACGTACCTTCTGGGGAGCCCTAGCCCAGCCCCTTCTTCCTCTGCAAGAAAACATGCTCCTGTCAGACCTGGCCAGCTGAGCTTCCCTCAGAAGTCCTCCCCGAATCCCAGGCACTGCTGGTCTCCCACCCCTCGGTCCCCACCTGTATCCTGCCTGCCACCCTCTCTCTCTGAAACATGGCACCGAGGTGCTCCTTAAGCTCTTGGTGGGTCCACGAGTGAAGAGTGAGAGGGAACCGTGGCACAGTGCACAGGTGGCCGTGGTCAGACGTGGGCAAGGTGCACTGGAGCTCTGGGCCTGCTTCCCTGAGCCCTGTGCCTCACTGTCCTCAGGTAGGGCCTTCGACCCTCAGGCCCTCATCGTCAGGACCGCAGCCAGAGTCATCGGGGCCCTTGAAGTTTGGCCACCGCTTTCTCTCGGAGGAGCCCATCTTCCAGGAACTGACTCGAGCTGTCAACTTTGGCCTGGCCTTTGTCAGCACCATGTGGCGCCGGGTAATTGGGAGTTGGGGGGCCATGGCATGGCTGGGGGCCCGAGGTAGGAGCCTCAGCCAGGCCTGGCAAGGAACCTGCAAAGCGTGAGAAACAGAGGCTGTGAGGTCCAATTTTCGTTTCTTTCTTTTTTTTTTTTTCTTTTGTCTTTTTGAGGTAGGGTCTCGCTATGCAGTTCAGGCTGGCCTTGAGCTCACTTTTGTAGCCCAGGCTGGTCTCGAACTCACACAAATCCTCCTGCCTCAGCCTCCCGAGTGCTGCGATTACAGGCATGCGCCACCATGCCCGGCCAATTTTTGTTTCTTGAGACCAGGCCTCACTATGCACTTTAGTCTGATCTGGGACTCAGCGTGTAGCCCAGGCTGGCCTTGAACTCATGGCGATCCTCCTGCCTCCACCACGCCTGGCTACTCAGGGTTTCCCAGGTGGTGGCGTGTTCACAGCACCAAACCCTGTCACTGTGCTCATTTATCATGGATTGGGGGTAAAGGCGGGTTGTGGCCTCAGAAGTGCAGGTTGCTCCATAGCAACATCGCCTAGCTAGGCCCCCTGGGACATGATCGCTGTTACCATGTCTCCTTTTCCTCCAGATTATGTTAGGGTGCCAGAAGAGAGGCCACCTGGGTTGCCCACATCTGACTCCTCAGCTTACTGGGGCACCCTGGGCTCAGCTCCCAGCTGTCCTGATGCAGAGGCTGGCACCTGAGTGGGCCTTGGGGTCCCTTTCCCCACAGCTGTATGACTTGTTTCCCTGGGCCCTCTGCCACCTGCCGGGACCCCACCAGGAGCTGTTTAGATACCGAGAGTCTGTGGGAAGCTTCATCCACCAGGAGATCTTCCAGCACAAGCTCAGGGCACCGGAAGCGCCCCCGGACTTCATCAGCTGCTACTTAGCACAGATCTTGAAGGTGGGCCTGGTGCGGCTGCCGAGGGAGGAGGGTGCCAGCAGGGCGCCTTCTCAGCTAACACCCCACAGGGAGGCCATGGTCTCAGTTCCTCTCCTTTGTCTTGGTCTGCAAACCCTGGATGCCCCAGAAGCCTGGGTGAAGAAATGGGGTTTCCTCCCCGCTTTTTCCCAGACTGAGGCTGGGCAGAAGATGACCTAGCTACTGTCGCAGCCAGCATTCTAGGATAGCCCCCAGCAAAGGCCAGCACAGCGCTGGGCCTCAGGCTAGGGTTTGGGCTCCACTGGGCTCTGGTAGAATGGAACTTTAGCCCCAAAGCTGCTCCCCCTACCAGGCTGCGGATGACCCAGTCTCCACGTTCAACGAGGAGAACCTGACCCAAGTGGTGATCGACCTATTCTTGGGCGGCACTGACACCACGGCCACCACCCTGCACTGGGTGCTCATCTACATGGTCCAGCATGGAGAGGTGCAGGGTGAGGGGCCCTTGTCATGCCCTGTCTGGCTCCCCTGCTGTTTATGCCTGCTGGGGCTTCTGGTCTCTTCTCGCCCTCTGTCCCAACGTACACCTTTCCCTCCATCTGTGGTCCTCGGGCTGGTCCTGATGTGAGCCTGAGAGTCAGGGAGTGTTGCAGCTTCGAATCACACAGAAGAGGCTGAACTCTCAGCCTGCTGTACGCAGTGTGACCTGGGCGCGCCCGTCCCCCTTCAGCTTCAGTGTCCAACAGAGACCACCATTGTATGGCACAAGGCTCCATGGGCGTGGAGCCCTGGCCACGCCCAAGGGCTCCCATCTCAGCCCTTCCCCTTGGCATAAAGGTCCCAGGCAGAAGCAAAACCTCCCAAGTCTGCTCAGCATCAGTGCTGAGCAGGGGTGGCAGGGTGGGGCAGTGTCACCCAGGGTCGGGAACCCGAGTGGCCACCTGGGACCCATGCTGAGCCCCTGTAGACAGAGTACAGCAGGAGCTGGATGCGGTGCTGGGCTCTGCCCCGACCGTCTGCTACGAGGACCGAGAGCGACTGCCCTTCACCCGCGCCGTGCTCCACGAGGTGCAGCGCCTCAGCAGCGTTGTGGCGGTGGGCGCCGTGCGCCAGTGCGTGACGTCCACAAGGGTGCATGGTTACCATGTTCCCAAGGTAGGTGGCCCTGTGGAGCCCCACCCCAACCCACACCTACAAGAAACAGCCTTGTAGTTGCAGTGGCTTCTACCAACCTGCCGGCTCTCTGTCAGTGAGATATCTGTCTGCTATCTCCCTGTCTGTCTGTCTGTCTGTCTGTCTGCCTGCCTGCCTGCCTGCCTGCCTGCCTGTCTGCCTGCCTACCTACCTACCTACCTATCTGTATGGGCTGGGGTTATTATACAATAATCACGCATTGGTGGATATTTTCAGCTTCTTCCTGTTCACAGAAAACCCTCACAGACATTTTAATGAACCCTTGCCCAGTCTTTGTTCAAATATATATTCCATAGTTGGGATCATGCTCCACGGATCATTGTGAATCCTGCGGTTGACTTCACAGAGCACCCGGGCTCTCCTACAGTGATGGCTCCCAAGCCTCCAGGCCTGCTGTGGTTCCCTCCCTGGGCCCCATCCTAGTGTCTAGCTTGGCCTTTCCAACTGATTTGTGGCCTAAACCACAGCTCGCATCATGTCATGTCTGTACCACGTCCTGCCAAGCGAGTGTTCTGTGGGCTCTACCCTTACTGGTGAATAGATAGGCCATGTGCAATTTATGTATTTATTTTTGTTTCATTTTGACTTTTTTTTTTTTTGGTGGGACTAGGGTTTGAACTCAGGACCTTGCACTTGCCAGGCAGGCAGGCACTTGTGCCACAGAGCTATCTCCCCAGCCCCTTGACTTTTGTTTTGTTGAGGCAGCGTCCTGCTTTGTAGTGCAGGCTGGCCTTGAATTCACAGTGATCCTCCTATCTCTGTCTCCCAAGTGCTGCAGTCACAGGTGTGTGCTACCGTGCCCAGCTATTATTTCAATTTCATTTTATAACAAGGTTAAAAGAAAAGGTGCAAAATAGACACACACACACACACACACACACACACACACACACACACACATGTGCTGGTCCCATCCCCCAGGGCATGCTGAGATGGTGATTGAGACTAGGGGTGGTGCCACATGCCTGTGATCCCTGCACTTGGAAGGCTGAAAACAGGAGGATCACGGAGTCCATTCTGTGTAGTGAGACCCCTTAGACCCTGCACTAAATCCATGAAAAAATAAAAGGGAGAATGAGAGAGAAAGACAGTTATATAAAAATATTTAGAGAGGCTTGCCAGTAGCTCTGCTGGTTAAAGCACATGATTCAGCAAGTCACTCAGGTGCCCGGGACTACAGTTCGATCCCTACCTCCACATGGAGCATGAGGCCTGCCCTTAAGGCAGCCTGAGCCATGTAAACAAAACAAAACTTCTTCTCAAAAGTATTTAGATTAAAAGCTAGGCATGATGGAGCATGCCTATAATTCCAGCACTGGGGAGGCTGAGGCAGGAGTATCATTACAAACTCAAGGCCAGCCTGAACTGCATAATGAGACCCTGTCTCAAAAAGACAAAAAAAAAAAAAAAAAAAAAAAAAAAAAAAAAAAAGGCCAAAAGCAGCCTCTTAAACCAGATGTAGCATCAGCATATGCCTGTAATTCCAGTACTTAAGAGGCTGAGGCAGGAAGATTGTTGCCAAGTTCATGGCCAGCCTGAACTGTACACTGAGACTCTGTCACAAACAAACAAATAAATATGTATATTTAGGTCAAAAGCAACTATTACATAGGTATGCAAAACTTGAGTTGAACTTTTTTTAAAATTTGTCTTTTTGGGGCTGGGGAGATAGCTCCGAGGCACAAGTGCCTGCTGGGCAAGTGCAAGGTCATGAGTTCGAACCCTGGTCCCACCAAAAAAAATAAATAAATAAATAAAATAAAATTTGTCTTGAGACAGGATTTCACTATGCAGTGGGGGCTGGCTTTGAACTCACTTCGTAACTGAGGCTGGTCTCGAACTCACAGCGGTCTGCCTCCTTCAGCCTCCCAAGTGCTGGGATTACAGGTGTGAGCCAGCGTGCCCCACAGGTTGAACTTTCTCAGAAGTGGGCCTGAAAGGAAATCCCATTGGTTTTGCCCCTTCTTATGTAACAAAAGGAGGCATGCATTGATGCGACAGCTTGGCTTATCACATTCTGAAATGTTAGCATGAGGCTCACTTTTCATAAAAGCCTTCAGGGCCCAGCATCGTACATTGCAAAGAGCCTGGAGTAAGAAGTGGTTGTTTTTTTAAATCACTATAGGTCCGGCAGGATGGCTCAGTGGTCTAAAGCACCTGCTTAGGAAAGCTTAGGCGGCTGCAGGGAACGTGGTTCGATCCCCGGCACCACATGCTGCGCCAGCCCTGCCCTCAGGGCAGGCTGAGCTGGCCATAAAAATAAATAAATAAACAAACAAAAGTTCTGAAACAAGAAAAAAAATCACTATAAATCTTTATTTTGAAACATTACTAACATAGAGATTTCAATATTTTGTTGCATTTATTTATTTATCTATTTATTTATATTATGGCCGGCTCAGCCTGCCCTGGGGGTAGGGTTGGCACAGCATGTGGTGCCAGAGATCCAATCTCCATCCCTGTGGTTGCCTAAGCTTGCCTAAGCAGGCGCTTTAGATCGCTGAGTTATCTCATTTGCCCCATGGAGCAAAAAGTTTTTTTTTTTTTTAACTTTTTTTTTTTTTTTTTTTTTGCGGGGCCAGGGTTCAAACTCACGACCTTGCACTTGTCATGCAAGCATTTGTGCCACGGAGCTGTCTCCCCAGCCCCAGAGCAAGTTTTTAAAGATGCAGAAACATTCTTAAAAATGACAGCGGCTTATGTCACCCCCTCATTATTTGAACTATTTGTATTGTCTGAAAGGTCAATTATCTTGGAAGAGACACAGACCACATTGTTATTCTTTTTAATCATAAGTTTAAATGGAAGTGTGTTCATCTTTAATGGTGAAGAAAATGATACAAAACTTGACCTCCTGACAAGTTTTTGTTTGACTCAGCAGATACTGTTATTACAGAGCCAAGCATCACTCGTTTGGGACAGAGAGGTGTTAATTATCTGTAACAAAGGGGAGATTTTTCCTTCAAAAACATTTTCCATTGCGTCATTTCCTGTCCATCCAGACAGCAAAGCCCAGCACTGGTGCCGTGAGCCAGTGGCACTCTTTCTCTTAAATCTGGAGCTGACTCTTAAATGATCTCAGTTATTATCTAACTATGCACAGATTCTTAAAAATTAGACACCTAAGTAACAGTACATACATACAGCCTACTAGATGTCCTACTTCTAAAATGTGTGTCTTCAGTTTCATTATAGTCTTATCTTTAGAGAGAAGTCCTTTTCTTGTTAGCATAATTCCAACTTTGTATACATCCAACGTCAAATTTCTTACGTATGAAAATACCTTTACGCATAGAAATAGTTAACTTTAAAAAACAAACATAATAGAGGGCTGGCCCCATAGCTCAGTGGATTAAAGTGCCTGCTTAGGCAGACACAGGGCCAGGAGTTTGATCCCTGGTGGCCCACGCCGGTCCCACCCCCAGGCCACGCTGAGAGGGTGATTTAGACTGGGTGTGGTGGTGCGTGCCTGTAATCCCAGCACTTGGGGGCTGAAAAGCAGGACCACTATAAGTCTGAAGTGAGACTCTCTAGACCCTGTACGAAGTACATGTCTTTAAAAAATGAAGAAAAGGGGGAAAAATGTCAGGAATTTTAAAAAGTAACTTCTCGGCAGGTGCTTCTCTTTGTTGTTAGCTGCTGCTTAGAAAGGACTGTGGTTCTTTTCCTGTTTTGAGGCTCAGCGTTTTGCACTGGAATCTGCTTTCTGCCTCCCACATAGACAAGGTGTCTTCCATGGCCCCAGTGAACATTGATGCTGACGTTTATTTTCTTGTATAAAGTTGAGTGCATTTCTATGTGAAGCTAAAATAATACTTTTGAGGTCTCAAACAAGCCATAGGCAGGTGGGTTTCCATGCAGGGCTTTGACCCAGCTGGGTGACAGCACAAGAGACCCTGCCCTTCACCAAGGGTGGCTATGTGCTGACCCTGTGTGCCCTCGCTCTAGCACCACGAGGTCCCTGGTGTTGGGTACCACTGGGCTGAGCTAGGCCGAGCCTGGGCATGAGATTCTGAGCTAGTTACCTCCCTGTGCAGAGCAGCAGAAACAGCAGCACTTAGGATTCATAGCTTCCGAGCCCAGGAAGTTGGGCACAACGTAGTGGGACCAGGGTGCATCAGGAGGGCAGGACTGCAGGGGCCACTGGGAGGCTCTGCTTGTGGCCGCCTCGCAAGGACACACTTGTTGGTGGGCTGCTGGCTGGAGGCCACCATGCTCAGCACCCTGGTAGCCGAGCCTTGCTCGGCATAGGATGGCTCAAAACACAGCCTTCATCAGGGAGACAAGCAGCCAGCACCCCAGTAGAAGCCTTTGTAAGTTGATCTCAGGGGTGGCGCTGTCCTGCCTGTCGCCTCTGCTGTACTCTGCTACAGGTGGTTGCCAGATCCTGCCCCGCCTCACAGTGGGGGATTTCATGGAGGGTGGGGGTGGGGGGAGAGTGGGAGGCAAGGATGTTTGCGCGGCACTTGGTAGGTCACTATCACTGAGTGGAGGGAGTAACAGTGCCACTGTGATTAGATGAGATGGAGCCTCTGACCCTGGTGCTGCACTGCAGGGACACACAGGTTGTGGCCAAGCCCCAAAGTTCTCCTGAAAGGGTGTCAGCTCGGGCCTGACGCGCCACCTATCTGTCCTCAGTACCATGGTGGTGCCTCGTGGCACACAAGCGAAGTGGCTTGGAGAGCGTGGCCTGTCTTCCCCTCGGGTCAGTCTTCCTTCATCCACTGCTGGCGACTCACCTGTGCACAGCCTTGCCGGGAGGTGTCACTCATTCGCTGTGAATTGGGCAAAGCCTTGGTTCCTGCCGGCCCCTCTTTCTCCTTCATGGGAACCTTCACATTATTGTCACCACGATGGCTTTTGTGAGGGCAGGGAGACTACTCTAGAGAGCGTTCACGCCCACCCTGAGAGCCAACAGCCCAGAAGCGACTTCACTGTGTTTCCAGCTCCTGGCTCCGTGACTCGCAAGGTTCTGACTTTTCTATGGTGGATCGCTCCCCAAGCGTCTCTCTAGGGAAGCCAGCAAACCAGTGGGTTGGGTGAGGGTGCTGTGCCTTGCTTGTTGGTCACCCAGCTGTCCTTAGCACTGATTGGCCACCAAATTCATAGGTGTGCGATGCATCTCCCGGGAGGTGACAGCAGGACCAGGGTGGCACCAGCTTGTCTTGCTGCTGCACAGCAGGTTGACTAAACCCTGTGCCAAGCTGTGTCACACTAAAAAGGTGGGGACCAGCGCTCAGCTGTGTTTCATGCCATTTGGGATTAGAAATAGCCTCATTAAGAGCCGGCTCCTGCCAGTTGAGTTTGAGGAGTTGCTCTGTGAAACAGACTCTAGGGGGCCATTAACAACCTGGAATCAATAGCGAGCTGTTCCAGCTTCGGAGGCGGACATCTGCTGAAGAGCCATCAGAGCCGGACGGTAGATCATCAAGCGTTTCCGATATCCTTACACTCTCTGCAGCCATTTCAGCAGCAACGCTAGCAGCAGTCCTGTTAGAGCGGGTGCACGGCGAGCCCAGCCCTGCACAGTGTCTTGGATTGCGCGACTCAAAGCTCCATTTACAGGGGAGCCAGGAGGCAGCCAGCGAGCAGAGGGCTTTGCTGTCTGGGGACAGGGACATCTGCCCCTGGTGGGCAGACAAGCCGTGTTCCTACCCCTTTCTCAGAGCTGAGATCAGTCACTTTGCAAGAAGGCAGAAGATCACTCCGAACAGGGTGGAAGTGACTCTGGGGGAGCCCGGCACCCGTCGGCAAGGTCCCTTGGTCTGCAGCGAGGGGTACAGGGAGGCAGCGCGGTGCCGAGCGCATGCTCAGCTGTGCGAGGCTGTGGCTTCTGTCTCTGGCACCACAATAAAAAGAAAATGGTGGCGCTAGGGGGAAGAACACACAGGGCAAAGGAAGGTGGATGAATTCCTGGAGTATAATGGGACAATCTGTAGGGACATGTGCCTCGCCTGTCCTCTGCTTGCAGACAGAGTGACCCGGCCTGGCTGTTGCATCAGTCTGATGGCTCTGACCTGGCCCCACTGGTGGCTGCAGCACACAGTGGCTTCTGGAGGTGTTGACATCTTGGTTTCACCTTCTTTATCAGCTTCTGCTTGGGATGTGGGCTTCGAAGGCTGTTGAGATTCTGTTTGCGTTTTGCTGTTGTTTAAATTCCAAACTATCTTTGTCAAAACTGAGAATCCTGGAGTGGGTTCCATGGTTTAATTCTATGGCCCTTGGTAGGTGAGTCGGGGGGGGGGGGCGGGGGGGGGTTGAAGCCTTCCCAGAACCCTGGAGCCTGGACCGTACCCTGCCCCTCCTTGCTGTACCCCCTCCCCAACTCCTTACGTTGTTTCTGGCCGGCCCGGGACCACAGGGGAGAAACAGGTTATCTTGACTGCAGCCTCCGGCTAGAGACAGCGGCTTGCTACTGTTTGTCTGTCTTTCCCACGCAGGTTGCCACTAGCCTACCTGGGAAAGTGAGTGTGATGCTCAGAGGAACGCCCCCTTGTGGCCACCTGCTGCACAGCCCCAGCTCCAGTGCGCTCCCCCTCCCTGCCTCCCGCCACTAGCACACTGCCCCGGCTTCCTGCCGCCTGCCTCCCTTTGGCCGGGGTCTGAGCCAGGCCTGGGGGCTCGAGGCTCCCTGAGCCATGCCACCTTCTGTTTACAGGGCACCATCGTCCTGCCTAATCTGGCCTCTGTGCTGTGTGACCCCGAGAACTGGGAGACCCCTCGCCAGTTCAACCCTGGCCACTTCCTGGACAAGGATGGAAATTTTGTGGTGAACGAGGCCTTCCTGCCATTCTCTGCGGGTACTTGGCACAGTGCTGGATGCTGGGGTGCTGGGTGCTGAGTAGTAAGTGGGAGGGTGATAGGGACAGACGCTGCCACCCCGACCTTCTGTTTCCAGGACATCGGGTGTGCCCGGGGGACCAGCTGGCCCGAATGGAGCTCTTCCTGATGTTCGCCACTCTCCTCCGGACCTTCCGGTTCCGGCTGCCGGAGGGGATCCCAGGGCTCAGGCTGGAGTACGTTTTTGGGGGCACCCTGCAGCCCCAGCCCCAGGAGATCTGTGCAGTGCCACGCCGGATCAGCCCCAGCCCAGGTCCCAGCGAGGAGGGCCTGTAGCCAGCTGGATCTTGCCTGGTCTCCCTCGCTTCCTGCAGATTACAGAAGAGGACCCACAGGTTTACCCAGTCGCATGCCCAGGGTTTCCTAACACAAGTTCCAGGTGACAGGAGCGAGGGGATTTATAAAGAATTCTAGGGCCTGCAAGATGGCTCTGCGGTCTAAAGTGCCTGCTTAGGCAAGCTTAGGCAACTGCAGGGACCGCGCGGTTCCATCCCTGGCACCACATCCTGAGCCAGCCTCACCCTCAGGGCAGGCTGAGCCAATAATAATAATAATAATAATAATAATAATAATAATAATAATAATAATAATAATAATAATATAAAGAATTCTACAAAGGTGCTCAGTTCTCAGGTTAGACTGGCAGGGAAGGATTTACAGCGTTCAATAGGGGTGACATAAATCAGTTTGCATGGTTCATCTGGTGAACCGAGCCTCCCAAGACAGCAGCTGAGCAGGTTCAGAGGGCAACGGCTTTCCGACAAAACTGTAAATACTACGTGTGTTAGCACTGTAGATCCTGAGGATTAATGAGCTTTAAAAAAAGAGGCGGGCAATCTGGCTGGGTGGTCATGGCAGCACGCTGGGAGGCTGAGGCAAGATTCCAAGTTCAAATGGTCCCCGGCCCCTTTTCTTTTAATATCAGGAATTGAACTCAGGACCTTGCACTTGGCAGGCTGACGGTGTGCCCAAGTTCCTTTCTCAAAAACAAACAAAAAAACTGGGGCTGTAGTTTCCTGCGAAGGCCCTTATTTTTGCCCTCGCCTGCCCTCTTGTGGCAGGAGGGAAGAAGTGCGGGCATGTGGGGGAAAGCTGGCCCCAGTGAGCCCAGCCAACACCTCTACTCCCAGCAACTCGTCCCCTAGGTTTCCTTTTAATTTCCCAGAAGGGCCCCAAGCTCTATGCTTCCAGATAGGTCTTATTTATTAAAAAGGAACAGCTCGGGCTACGGAATGAAAAGGAGTCACTACTACACACGGTTCAAGTTATTAAAACAGAGCTCTGATGATACAGAGGGCCTACAAAGGTGAGGAGAGGCTGGAATTCTCACGCTGGGAAGATGAAATGGGGCAAGCATAGTGCGGATATCTGGTAAAAGTGAGCCGCGACACCACACAACACAGCCGTCCCAGTCCTGGGGCCCAAAGATATGCAAATTCACGTTTCCGCATAGGCATATTTAGAGACATCTATTTCTGTGATCTTCTTGAAAAACCAGACCTGTAAGAATAAGTGGTGACCAAGGTCTGGAAGTAGGGTTGACTTGAAAGGGACCTAAGGGAACTTAATGCTCTCTATGTTGATTGTGGTGTTGGTTACATGATTGTAGGTGTCTGTCAAAACTCATGCAGCTGTACACTTAAGAGTGCTAGGATGTGCATGTGCGCGCATGCGCATGAATATATTCCATCTCTATAAACCTGACTTTTAAGAAATGCTTTGTTTTTCCTGGAACGTGGTCCACACGCCCGCAGAGACCCTTGCCCGCATCATCTAAGCCGAATGACCCCAGGTAGGCGTCAGTCTGCTTTCTCCCTCCCTGCTCCCTGCTGCTGTTCCCTCCGCTGGAAGCTGGAGCAAAACAATACATTCACAAGGCTCAGAGAAGCAGGCTCCTATGGGCCTGGGGCTGCGGTGACAGTGACCAGAAGGGGTGAGCCAAGCACACCCGGCACATCCAGGTCCCAGCTCCCCAGATCCTGGGGGGGGGCACAATCACCTTATGTCCTAGTGATCTTTATGGATTTCTGGCCACGGATCACCTTGGGCATATACTTTTCCTCCATCAAGATCCTGCCCTTTAAGCCAGCTGTGGTGATTCACGCCCATAATCCCAGCACTTGGGAGGCTGAGGCAGGAGGATCTGTGTAAGTTCGAGACCAGCCTGGGCTACAGAAGTGAGCTCAAGGCCAGCCTGAACTGCATAGCGAGACCCTGTCTCAAAAAGACACACCAAAAAAGATGCTAGCCTTTATCGACTGCATCTCTTGAGCAACGCTGACATTTTTATCCCTGTCTCTCTTTCACCAGAGTCTTAGGGCTCCTTTCCAATTCCCACCATTGTCCTGGTGACCCCAACTTCTTCAGACGACCCTCTTTCCATCCAGAACACCCTCATATTCTTCTTTCTTTCTTTTTTTTTTTTTTTTTTTTTTTTTTTGTGGGACTGGGGTTGGAACTCATGACCTTGCACTTGCCAGGCAGGCACCTGTGGCACCGAGCTATCTCCCCAGCCCCAATACCCTCATATTCTGTGAGTTGCACTTTCCTTTGTCTGCTGCCACCAGTCCTGGGGCCACGCCCATGGTTTTGGGAGCACCTGGAGAAGTGTTCTCCACCCACAACCCCCAGACGGTGTGCTCACAGCGCCTCCCTCCGTCTCAGCTGTGCTGGTAGAAACCCAAGATTTGTGGGCCTGGCATGCAGGGTAAGCCATTACTCACAGCAAGAGCATGGCCCAGATTATTCGAAATTTTCAGCTGGTTCCTTTAGTTCCAGTTCCCATGGAGTAATGCAGAGAGGCTCAGGTGACACCTGAGCACTCAGTGAGTCAATTGTAGGAAAAGAATGCTGATTTTAGGAACCAGGATCTTTCATGACACACCTGTGGTCTGTAGAGGAGTGGTATAGGGCATGGCAGTACATGCCTGTAATCCCAACACTGGGTAGGCTGAGGTGGGAGGATCATTGTGAGTCTGAGGCCCACTTGAGCTGCATAGTGAGATCCCAGGGCAGAGAGAAAAGAGACAGACCAGAAGGACTCATCAGAGGGCCAGGAGTATAGCTCAGTAGACTAAGCACTTGTTTAGATAAGTGAAGGGGGGGCCCGGCAGGATGGCTCAGTGGTCTAAAGCACCTGCTTAGGAAAGCTTAGGCGGCTTCAGGGACCGCAGTTTGATCCCCGGCACCACATGCTACGCCAGCCCTGCCCTCAGGGCAGGCTGAGCCGGCCATGAAAATAAACAAACAAACAAACAAACAAAAGTTCTGAAACAAGAAAAAAAAATAAATAAAAATTAAAAAAAATAGATAAGTGAAGGGGCCAGGGTTCCATCTCTGGCACCACATGCCAAATGCCATCCCCCCCCCAACGCTGAGCACTGGGCAGTGATGGAGTCCGGGCATGGTGGTACACACCTGTAATCCCAGCACTAGGGAGGCAGAAATAAGGATCATTACGAGTCCAAGCTACATATTGAGATCCTGCAGGAGTGTGTGCGCATGAGCACACAAACACACACACACACACACACACCCCTCTTAAAATAAAATAAAATGACTCATCAGAGACAGGAGACTCATCTTATCCCTTTCTTCCAAGTTTTTGTGCAGATCTGCCCTTTGCTCCGGTGGAAAACAATATAGCAAACCAAGCTGTCAGCTGGTTTATTATAAAACTTACTGTAAAACACATGAGCAGCGATCTCAGCTCTCAGGAGGCTGAAGCAGCCTGAGCTACACAGTGAGTTCAAAGCCAGCCTGAACTACAAAAGGAGACCTTGCCTCAAAAACTGAATAAGGGGCTGGGGAAATAGCTCAGTAGAATAAGCGCTTGCCTGGCAAACACAAGGACCTGAGTTCAATCCCCAGTCCTGCAAAACAAAACAAAACAACTGAATAAAAGTCAGAAGTGCTTGTGCAGGACTATAATCCCACCCACTGGGAGGCTGAGTCCACCCTTGGCTACCTGGAGAGTTCAAGGCCAGCCTGGACTACTTAGCAAGACCCTGTTTCTTTCTCTCTCTCTCTCTCTCTTTTTTTTTTTTTTTTTGTCTTTTTGAGACAGGGTTTCATTATGCAGTTCAGGCTGGCCTTGAACTCACTTTTGTAGGTCAGGCTGGTCTCCAACTTGCACCGATCCTCCTGCCTCAGCCTCCCAAATGCTGGGATTACAAGTGTGTGCCACCATGCCCAGCTTAAAACCCTATTTCAAAATAAAACAAAACAACAGCAACAACAAAATATTTAAATAAATACATATAGTGGCTCCTTGGTTCACAAACTTAATTCTTTCCATCTGGTCACAGATTCATTCCATGGTAGGTACATAGCTTTGTAGCTAAGTAGATAGATAGATGATAGATTATCTAAGGCCTAGTCTTCCTCAGCTGAAGTGTGAATTGTTATCTGCCCTGGCCTGGGGCATCATTATGGTGGTTCTTGCAGGACACAAGAAACTTGTGCACAGGTGATGCTTTGATGCTTGCTGAGTTGTGGTAAGAAAGTGTTCAGTTTTGAACCAGGAATCTCCTGTCCTTTGCCAGCAGCCCATCTTTGGCTTACAAACAGGATCATATCCTAGACTAAATACCTACGGCATAGTCAAAGTGAACTTCGTTTCCCAAACAAGTCATGCCCTGGGGGTACGTTACATGTGCTATTCTCCGAGTAGAACATTTTAGTCTGTCTCTTCTCTCGCTGCCCTGGGATCTCACTATGCAGTTTGGGTGGGCCTCAACCTTGCAGCAATCCTCTTGCCTCAGCCTTCCCAGTGCTGGGATTACAGGTGTGCACCACCATGCCCCATACAATTTAGGCTTATTAAGTCTTTGTGGAAGGAATGCAGTGTTATTGCAGGACTATGCATAAAATGATATGCACGTAGGAAGGAAGTGTGGAGCAGGCAAGGGAGGTGTGGGCAAGGCCTCTCCAACAGAGGAAGGACACATTGCTTAGGTAGTTTGAGCACGTGGGAAGGGAGAAGTGGTTCAGGTAGTAAGGGGTGTATGAACAAGGGAAGGTACCTCTGAGAAAGCCACTCTGCAGGGCTACAACTAGAACCCCAGCGCTGAAGTGGCAGGAAATAAAGCTCACAAGCAAGCCGTCTGGCTTTTCATTTCAGGTTAGGACTCTGTTAAAGATAGGTGGCAAGGGAGCTGGGGAGATAGCTCTGAGGCACAAGTGCCTGCTGGGCAAGTGCAAGGTCATGAGTTTGAACCCCGGTCCCCCCCCCCAAAAAAAAGAAGATAGGTGGCACATCCTCCAGAACAAGAGGCACGAGAAAGTTAACAAGCAGAAGGAAACAGTAACTTAAGAAAACTTGAAGAAGGGCTGGGGAGATAGCTCCGTGGCACAAATGCCTGCCTGGCAAGTGCAAGATGGTTCGAACCCCGGTCCCGCAAAAAAAAAAAAAAAAGAGAGAACTTGTAGCGTTGACACTCCTGCAGGGAGCAGGTGTGTACCCTGGCAGGTCAAGGGCCTGATCTTCTTCGTCAGAGCCTCATCTGCAAGTGAGCTGATGGCATGGCTCCCCAACCCTGCGGGTTCGGGTCACCGCTGTAGAACATAGGGCTGCGCGCCCCGCACACGCCCTTCCGATTGGTCGGGCCTCCGCTCCGCCGCTCGGGGGCGCTCTAGGGCTTCTCGGCGCTCTATGGTACTTCCTTCGCCCCGGAAGTGGTTCCGCAGTCGGGGTTGGTTAAGGTCGGGCCATGGTGGGGCCGAGATTGGGAAGATGGCGTGGCGAGGCTGGGCGCACAGAGGTTGGGGCTGCGGCCAGGCGTGGGCCCCGCAGGTGGGCGGCCACATCTTCGAGGAGCTCACCACGGGCCGGGCTCCGCTGCGGCTGCCTGGACGCAGGTAATGGCCGTCGTCCCCTCTGCCGGGAGCTCGGGCCGCCCCTCTGCGCGTCCTCTTCCCCTCACTCGCCGCCACCCCCTCCGCTCTTCTTTAGCCTCCGTTCAGTTCTCCCTTCCCGAGGCGCCGCCTTGCCCCGGGCCGGTGGGACGGTGTCTCCCCGCCCGGCCTTGCGAGAGCCCGCGCTTTCCTTTCACCACTGGGAGGAGAGTAGCGGAGGGACCGGAAAGAGTGTGAACCTCCTTCACACTTGCTTGACCCTCTCACCCTGAGCGGATGATGTTGAAATGTTTTAAGAGAAGCAGTTGCCCAGCCGGCAGAATGGCAGAGCCTAGGTGCACGTATTGCACCGCACCACTTTTTTTTTAGGTGTAGAGAAGACAGGGTAAGAGGAGTGCAGCGTTTTGTCTTCCTTGCAGAGTCCTAAGAAAATTTGTTCTGTTGAAGAATCGAGACATGGAACATTTGGTTTCTCCAGGCTGTGGGAGGAAATCAACCCTTGCTTGAGGGTAGAGAAGCTGTATGAGAATCGTGGTCAGTCATTATTGGCCGATTTTTCTTTAAGGGCTCATTGGGTTCCACATTGAGAGAAGTCCTTCAGTGGTCTAAGAATCGGACGTGTTGCTGGCTTTTACATTTCACTTGGATTTGTAGCCTTCCCAGCTTTTGACTTGGTTAGATGAGTGACTTAAGGGCCATCCGATGGTGGGAAGCAGCCTGGAGACGGCATCAACACCTGGGCTGGCCAGGTGTAAGTGGTGAGGGCTTTGCTATGGTGGGGTCATTACCGAACAGCCGGACGTGACCTAATAGCAGTACGACAGGAGCCCAGCACGGAAGGCTGAGGTTGGAGATGGCAAGTTGGAGGTTACATAGTGCAACCCTGTCTCAAAGACTGTTCAACTGGAGTGTTTGTACAATATGTGATTTACCGGGCCACACCCAGTCCTACGAAATCAGAATCAAGAGGGATAGAACTGGAGGAACCTGTACTTTTCTGATTCCTATTATTTCCTAAAATCTGCATAGCATTTATAAGTGCTCTAAGTGCATTTTATTAGCCATTTGTACAAAACTTGCGTTTGTTATATCATAATATAAAATGACGTGCATCTTCAGGCACTATGCAGATTCCTGGAGAGTTGGAGAATAAGATGGTTAGGTGGGGTGAGGGCGGGTTTCAATGGTCCTGATATACTGTATGTATTTGAGATCCCATTTGGGAGTGCATAGTTTGAGGGAGAAGAAAAGGCAAATGTCTTGTTTAGAAGCAGGTTTATTAAATGAGAGTGTGAATACATCACTAGTAGGCTTAGAAAGGGGAGCAAAAGGAAACTTGATGAAACTTCCAGTAAAATGGTGAGAAGACCATTGGGAGCAAGAAATGACGCAAGAAATGTGATGTTGAATATTAGCACTTGACTTTGCAATACCATTTATATGCAAAATTTGACATTTTTTTCTTTTTTTAAAATTTTTTAAAATTTTTATTTTTTTCTTGTTTCAGAACTTTTGTTTGTTTGTCTAATTATTTTTATGGCCGGCTCAGCCTGCCCTGAGGGCAGGGCTGGCACAGCATGTGGTGCCGGGGATCGAATCGCAGTCCCTGCAGCCACCCAAGCTTTCCTAAGCAGGCGCTTTAGACTGCTGAGCCATCCTGCCGGGCCCCAAAATTTGACATTTATGTAGTAGCAAAATGCATTAGGTGAAAATGTAGGTGAGCCAGAAGTAGAGCATTTGTTTACTCCTTCCCTCTGGAATTACTGAAAATTAACAGAACATGACTTATTTTCTCTATAATCTTCCTAACTCTGGTTTGACTTTCTGTGGTTCAAAATTATTCAGAGGAATGACCCCGACTGTGTGATTCTGATGTCACAGGCCCAAAGCAGGGCCAGGAATTGACATTTCTGCCAGCACTCTTAAGTGGTGACACAAGGTTCTGCAAACTGTTCTCCCAAGATGAACAGTAATATGTGACAGATTTCTGTAGTTGATAGAGACTAAAATATTTAGTATCTGGCCGTGTGTGTGTCTGTCTGTCTGTGTGGCTGGCTGGCCGTCTGGCCGGCTGGCCGTCTGGCTGTCTGGCTGTCTGGCTGTCTGGCTGTCTGGCTGTCCGGCTGTCTGGCTGGTTCTGCCCACCCTGGTGGCAGGGCCAGCCCGGTCTGTGGTGCTGGGTACGGAACCTGGCTCCCTAGCTTGGCTAAGCAGGTGCTTTGGACTGCTGAGCTATATCGCAGGCCCCACTATATGGCTTGTTACAGAAAAAGAAAATTTCAAGCTTCTCAGAAATTGCTGTGGGGCCCAGCGGGATGGCTCAGTGGTCTAAAGCGCCTGCTTGGGGAAGCTTGGGTGGCTTCGGGGACCGTGGTTCGATCCCCGGCACCACATGCAGTGCCAGCCCTGCCCTTGGGTTGGGCTGAGCCGGCCATAAAAATGAGTGAATAAACAAAGGTTCTGAAGCAAGAATAAAAATAATAAATGAAATAAAAAATTCTTTAAAAAAAAAAAAAAAAGAAATTGCTGTTGTCAAACTTCTGGTGGTAATTCTGAAAGATACAATTTAAGCTTGAAAGTAGAAGGCTACATAATTTGCCAGTTGTATGAATTGATCTGAAGGAGTGGTTAATTGTAGCACCTACACAGAGTTTAATATATATATATATATATATATATATATATATATATATATATATTTTATGGAACCAGGGATTGAACTCAGGCCCTGTGCTTGCCAGGCAAGCACTTATTCTACTGAGCTATCTCCCTAGCCCTTTATTTTTATGGCCGGCTCAGCCTACCCTGAGAGCAGGGCTGGTGCAGCATGTGGTGCTGGGGATCGAACCATGCTCCCTGCAGCTGCCCAAGCTTTCCTAAGCAAGCACTTTAGATCGCTGAGCCATCCTGCCGGGCCCCATATACTTGTGTATGATTGGCAAATTAGTAAGTCAGGTAACTTACATTATTCCCCCTTTTTAACTCACCACCTGTTAATTCATCACCTGTTAAGATGAGCTTGAAGAAAATAATTGTGATATGCAAAATTTTATGTAGAATTCCCTCTCAATCCCCAAATATGTTAACTTTAAATAGAAAGAATCAAATATAATGTGTGCTTAAACACATCTTGTCTCCACTTAAATATTAGGCTATTCTATTCAATTTTGCTCATGTAAAAGTTCGGTAACGTAGACACTAATGCTGCCTTGCTTGTATATGATACATTCTTTTCTTTTTTTATGATTATGGCCTGTTCAGCGTGTTCTGGGGGTGGGGCTGGCACAGCATGTGGTGCCGGTGATTGAACCATGGTCCTTGCAGTTGCCTAAGTTTTCCTAAGCAGGCACTTCAGACCACTGACCCATCTCACTGGCCCCTGTATTTTATATATATATATATATATATATATATATATATATATATATATATATATATATTTTTTTTTTTTTTTTTTTTTTTTTTTTTTTTTTTTTTTTTTTTTTTTTTTTTTTTTTTTTTTTTTTGTCTTTTTGAGACAGTGTCTCACTGTACAGTTCAGGCTGAACTTGAGCTCAGTTTTGTAGGCCAGGCTGGTCTCGAACTCTCACCGATCCTCCTGCCTCAGCCTCCCGAGTGCTGGGATTACGGGTGTGTGCCACCACGCCTGGTTTGTATTTTATATTGTTAATCATTTTTATCCTGATTTTCTTTTTTGTGTGTGGTACTGAGTACTGAATCCAGAGCATCCCCCATGATAAGTGAGTGTTACCCTGAGCTACATCTACACCATTTTCATTTTGCTTTTTAAGGTAGGGTCTCACTAAGTTGCCCAGCCTGGGTTTGAACTTCAAATCTTCTATCTTGGCCTCCCAAGTAGCAGGTATTACAGGCTTACACCACAGTATCTAGAATTGTCACTTTTAAAAAATGATTTATAGCAATGTTATATCACTATTAGGCCAACAAATATATGTCATGTTCTTTTTTTTTTTTGTACTGGGGATTGAACTCAGAGCCCTGAACTTGCCAGGCAGGCGCTTATTCTACTGAGCTATTTCTTTTTCTTTTTTTTTTTGTCTTTTTGAGGCAGGGTCTCGATATGAAGTTCAGGCTGGCCTTGAGCTCACTTTTGTAGTCCAGGCTGGTCTCGAACTCACACCAGTCCTCCTGCCTCAGCCTCCCAAGTGCTGGGATTACAGGCATGAGCCACCATGCCCGGCTCTACTGAGCTATTTCTATCTCCCTGGCCCAGGGCAACAAATATATGGATGTACATTTTCTATTTACAAGACGTGGGAGCATGATAAAAACTAGTTGTAATAAAAAGAATCATGTGGCTAGCAGTAACGCAGGTGTTCATGAGCTGTCTGCTCTTTGAGTGAAATTGCTGCCACAAATCACTGCTTCTCGGAAGGACGGAAGCAGCAGAGCTCAAAGACCAGCCTTCCTGTGTTAAGTCAGCGTATGCTCGGGACCGATTGCCCCGTCACTACCCATTATTTGTGTTGCTTTACTTTCCTGGGTTCCTAATTTATTTCAGGTGATTAATTCAGTTTTTCATCTTAGGTACTCATCTAAATGGTAGCACTAAATAGCTTAAACTGTGAAAAAGGTTTAAACAAACATTTGCAGTTTAAGACATTATTGTTCTGTGATTTCTTTTGCCTTTTAGTTTTTTTTTTTTTTTTTTTTTTTAAATTTTTTTTTTTTTTTTTTTTTTTTTTTTTTTTTTTTTTTTTTTTTTTTTTTTTTTTTTTTTTTTTTTTTTTTTTTTTTTTTTTTTTTTTTAAATTTTATTTATTTATTTATTTTTTTTTCTTGTTTCAGAATCTTTGTTTATTCATTCATTTTTATGGCCGGCTCAGCCTGCCCCGAGGGCAGGGCTGGCGCAGCATGTGGTGCCGGGAATCGAACTGCAGTCCCTGAAGCCGCCCAAGCTTTCCCAAGCAGGCCCTCTAGACCACTGAGCCATCCCGCTGGGCCCTCTTTTGCCTTTTAGGAAATCTGTGTACTCCCAGCACTCAGGAGGCAGAGGCAGGAGGATCACTTTATGAGTTTGAGGTCACCCTGGGCTACATAGTGAGTTCCAGGCCAGCCTGCCCTAGATCCTGTATTAACAACAACAACAAAAGCTCTCTAAGAAGACTAGTTGTCAGGTAACAGGTCGTGAGATGCTTATCTGCCATCTGGGAGCATCCCTCTGCCAAAGAAGGCTCAGTTCCCTAGCTCAGTCCTGTAGCTGCCCTAAGCATTTAGAAGAAGTGATTGGCACATACTTACTTGTGAGAGACCAGAGCGGGGACTCAGTGAGGCAGTGCTATCTGTGGTGGGCAACGGCTCCCAGACAGTTCAGTTCTTTCCAGTTCTTGTGCAAGAGGAACAGTGGTGTGGTGAAAGCAGCTGACTGTAATATAGTTTCAGGGACAAAATTATACTCCTAGCAAGCAACCTCATGCTGTCAGAAGGGAAAACTGGAAGCAAAGGGAAAGGGTGTAGTGTGAGATGGGCTTAAGAATTAGAAATATGGGCCAGGCCTAGGACACCCCCATTGGGCCTTTCAGAGCATGATTGACAGTGTGATTGACAAGGTTGGCCTGGGACATTGCTCAGGTTGGAGGCAGTGGTTTCCTTAGTCCCAGTTGTACCATCTGATACTGTGGGCTGCATCCAGCAGATAGATTTCAGACTCTTGTGTGTGACAAGCAAGGAATTGGAAAGCTTTCAACCTGTAGTAAATGAAAAGCAGCTAGATTTCCTGAAAGTGACATGAAAATATGGTTAGGGATATGAGAATCAGCCTGGAAGAAACTTCTGTGTTGGAGTTGTTTTTTTACTGAGTCCCACAGGATTTGTATGTAGCTAACATCAGTTAATCAATTTTAATTTAAATAGTTGTATTCCTGGAAGAGTGGGGGAATCATTCATGAACCAACAGTACAGGCATCACAGAGGACAAAGTTTAGCCAACTTCTTTTATAAAAAGCCAGATAGGAAGTAGAACTGAGGGCTGGTGAGATAGCTCAGGGGCACAAGCACCTGCCTGGCAAGTGCAGTGTCCTGAGTTTGATCCCCAGTTCCACAAAAAAAAAAAAAAAAACCTTACAGGAAGTAGAACCAAATATATCTTCTGTATATCTTCTGTAACACTCAAAAAATATAAGACCACTGTTAGCTGGAGCATCGCATCCAGCTTTCAGCCTGTGGCTTGTCAACTCCTAATTTAGAAGCTTTTTAGAAACTTAAGCTAAACCCATCCCAAAGCCTCCTAGCTACAGTGCTTTTAATGAGGTTCCCCAGATGATTCGTATGTAGACTAAAGTTTTTCCCAAAGCTGTGATATAGCTCAGCCCTGCCTGTTCCCGAGATTCTTCTGGGAGGCCTCTGAATGCTGAGGCTGTGGCCCCAATCCTCAAGAGTCTTTTTTTTTTTTTGTCTTTTTGAGACAGGGTCTCGCTATGCAGTTGAGGCTGGTCCTGCGCTCACTTTTGTAGCCCAGGCTGGTCTTGAACTCGCACCAATCCTCCTGCCTCAGCCTCCCAAGTGCTGGGATTACAGGCGTGAGCCATCACGCCCAGCTTCCTCAAGAGTCTTAATTGAAGCGGGGTGTGGTGGCGTACGCCTGTAATCCCAGCACTGGGGAGGCTGAGGCAGGAGGATCGGTGAGAGTTCGAGACCAGCCTGGGCTACCAAAGTGAGCTCTAGCAAGCCTGAACTGCATAGTGAGACCCTGTCTCAAAAAAGACAAAAAAAAAAAAAAAAAAAGAGTCTTAATTGATTTGAGATGGTGCCATGGTGTGACTTTAAGGGTGCACCAGGGAGTCTGATGCTCCCAGGACTGAGTTACTGCTCTAGGTTGGGCTTTTGGAGTCTTAACTACCTCTGCCATTGCTGCTATATCAGTGGAAAACCCTGGCTGCAGTAGCTCCTTTAGCGCTGGCATTCATTTCTGATTTGCAGCTGTCTGGCTTAGCTTGTGGCAGAAGTAATGTTGGGTGAGGTCCAAAATCTTCTGACTATCAATCAAGAGGCCTTTTGGCTTTTGCCCCTGGGGCCTGGTCCCTGGCATGGTGTTGCCTCTTCTTGACTGGTGCATGCTGGGAGGCCATGTGTCCTAGGTAGCAGCGCTGCCCTCTTTGGTTAACTAGCTCCTGCCAGTCAGGTAGGTTACTGGCTACATCAGTGGCCCAGGTGAGTGTAGCAGGATTGCTCGGCCAAGGGCAGTTGCCCCACGGAATCACTGGAAGCAGAAGGTTTGGTTTTCAGCCACTGTGTTTTAGAGTTGTCTGTTACACAGCAATGAGTCAACTGGGAAAGCTGCTGCCAGATCAAGATCTGCCGACTGCAGGATTGTGCTGCTTCCATCATTCCCCTTGCTAGCAGGATGGGTCCCTCAAGTCTTTTTTTTGTGGGACTGGGGTTTGAACTCACAACCTTGCACTTGCCAGGCATGCATTTGTGCCACAGAGCTATCTCCCCAGCCCCTGGTCCCTCAAATCTTTACCTCAGTTTTGAATTCAAGTATTGTGCCATGTGTCAGTTAGCAGCTGATTACATCTGGAACCCTAGCTACAAAAGCTTGGGAAATAACTTCTGGTACTGTAGTTCTGTGCTTGATGAGTACATCCACAGTAATAGGGTTAGTGAGCCAAGACACAGTGTTTTAGTTGTGTATATATATGCACTATTAAGTTCTACCTTAACTCTGAATTCAGCTTAACACACTTAGCGTCCTTAGGTCTTTAACTGGTTGCTAAGGAAATTCTCAAGTAAACTAGGCTAAATGGGTCTGACTTTACTTGAAGTATGGATTCTTAACCAAGTATGCTTTTCTTTTTTCACATTTTTTTATTATTTATTTATTTATTTTTTTCTTGTTTCAGAACCTTTATTCGTTTATTCACTCATTTATATGGCCGGCCCAGCCCGCCCCGAGGGCAGGGCTGGCGCAGCATGTGGTGCCGGGGATCGAACCGCGGTCCCTGAAGCCACCCAAGCTTTCCCAAGCAGGCGCTCCAGACCACTGAGCCATCCCGCCAGGCCCTTTTTTCACATTTTTAAGTGAATTGATGAGATGCAGAAGTAGTAGTCTTTCTCCCTCTGAATTAGAATTGGAGTCTTTGAAGGTTGGGGTGTGGTGGTGCACGCCTGTGATCCCAGCACTGGGGAGGCTGAGGCAAGAGGATTGTTGTGAGTTTGAGGTCAACCTGAGCTATATATATCAAGACCTCAAAAGGGGAAGGGAGCTTTCAGCATATTTGGTAGTTAAGGGATAGAAAGAAAATTTTGGTTAAAATTGAATTGGAAGGTTCAGTTATAGTCTCTCGGAAGCTCAGCATGGGGCGCCTGGCAGGATGGCTCAGTGGTCTAAAGCACCTGTTTAGGAAAGCTTAGGCAGCTGCAGGGACCGCAGTTCAATCCCCACCACCACATGCTGCGCTAGGGAGGTATTTGTGAAGTCTTGGCTCTTGTGATTGCAAAAATAAATAGACCTTGTTGACATGGGCTAGCTGGAGGCTAAAGGAGCCTGATATTTGCAAGATGCCACTCTGTTTCTAACTCAGTATTTTCTCTTACAGGTTTAACTTCTTTATTCAGCAAAAATGTGGATTCAGAAAAGCACCCAGGAAGATTGAACCTCGGAGATCAGACACAGGGTCAAGTGGTGGATCATACAAGAGAAGTGCTTTGATTCCTCCTGTGGAAGAAACAGTCTTGGATCCTTCTCCTTATCCGATAAGAACGCTGATGAAACCTTTTTTTTTTACTGTTGGGGTAAGAGTTCACAGCGTTGGAAGTTACCAAGCTTTTGGCAAATGTAGTGGTCAAGCTCTGTGTCCTGCTTGGGCTCCTAGAGCATGAGCCCGTGGGGGCGGGGATCAAAGGCTCTGCATGGCTGGGCTCCAGGATTCTGATTTCAGAATGAACTCAGTAACTGCCTTCAGACTATGGCCTGCTTACTGGAGCAGTAGAGAAGAAATGTATGGGCCCTCAATTTGAAACAGTGTTTGAGCGGTTGCTAGTTAGGTGTTTTGAATTTTATTTAGGGTCTCAAGGTGCCATAATGTTAATAAAATGGAAAACAGTAAAACATTCTTGTCACCTAATATGTTCTACTGTGCCAGGTGTACCTCCTGTTTGTTATAAGAAGTAATGAAAATAATGCCTTGGAACTATATGCAGGTCTACTTTCCTCTGAGTTAATTTTGTAATATTTTTTAATTTTATGTAGTTTACAGGCTGTGCATTTGGATCAGCTGCTATTTGGCAATATGAATCACTGAAATCCAGGGTCCAGAGTTATTTTGATGGTGTAAAAGCTGACTGGTTGGATAGCATAAGACCACAAAAAAAAGGAGACCTCAGAAAGGAGGTAAAGATCGATGTCTTTGTTCATAGGCGTCACAGTTTGTGACATCTGGTTATGAAGTGTTCTTAGTTAATGGCCACGTTCCATCCACAGATGCGAAGTCAGTGCTCTAAACACTCTTGTTAGAGTCTTTCGTGACGGTGAGTAGTTATTCATGTGTGTGTGTCTGCAAGTGTCATGCTTCACAGTCCCTACAACTTTATCGTGTGACCCACATGAGTCCGGATCGCCACAGATAGTTGCTAAAAATGAAAGCCTTAGGGGCTGGGGAGATAGCTCCGTGGCACAAGTAGCTGCCTGGCAAGTGTAAGGTTGTGAGTTTGAACCCTGGTCCTGCAAAAAAAAAGAAAAAAAAAGGCTATACTTTAAAGGCCGCGTTCTCTCCCATTGCCTTACTAGTTTAGACTGAACCAGAATCCCCATGAGTTTTTTTTTTGAAAACAGGGTTTGAGTACCAAGGATTTCTAAGAGCTTCTCAGGAGAGCAGTGTTTCCATGGTTGTGGTAAATCTTCACCATCAAGACTCTCTGTTAATGTCTGGGATGGAAGCGGCTGCAAGAGCGAGATACAGAGCTTGGAGACCTTGCACCTTAGATACAGCTGTAGTCCATTTCCCTCTATCTAAAAGTTTTTTTTTTTTTTTTTTTTTTTTTTTTTTTTTTTTTTTTTTTTTTTTTTTTTTTTTTTTTTTTTTTTTTTTTTTTTTTTTTTTTTTTTTTTTTTTTTTTTTTTTTTTTTTTTTTTTTTTTTTTTGAGACAGGGTCTTGCTATGCAGTTCAGGCTGGCCTTGAGCTCACTTTTGTAGTCCAGGCTGGTCTCGAACTCACAGCAATCCTCCTGCCTCAGCCTCCCAAGTGCTGGGATCACAGGTGTGCGCCACCACGCCCGGCTCCTAAAAGTTTTTTTTTTTAAAGTTTCCTTTTATTGTTATTATTTAATTATTTATTTATTTTAGAATTTTTAAATTTTATTTTTTTTCTTGTTTCAGAACCTTTGTTTATTCACTCATTTTTATGGCCGGCTCAGCCTGCCCCAGGGCAGGGATGGCGCAGCATGTGGTGCCAGGGATCAAACTGCGGTCCCTGAAGCTGTTCAAGCTTTCCCAAGCAGGCGCTTTAGACCACTGAGCCATCCCGCGGGCCCTAAAAGTTTCCTTTTAGATAAAGCATATAAATATTTTACTTGCCAATACTTATTGAGCACTCAGACCATAGGTTAATATGTTTGTTTTTAGCTCCATTTGGCTTTTAGCCACCTTTTATGGTTTTTTTTCTTTAGGTGGAAGTGCTTGTTGTTTTTTGAGACAAGGTCTCAGTATGTAGTCCAGGCTGTCCTTGAACTCACTGCAGAGACAAGCCTGTCCTAGAAATTATGGCGATCCTCCTACCTCAGCCTCTTGAATGTTAGCATTACAGGCGTGTGCACCATGCCCTGCCCTCAAACACCTGTTATTGTCTAGTCAGTTTGGAGCGAGGTTTATGTTCTTCTTATGCTTTGCTTCTTAGAACAATCCAGTTGTGGTCAGCAGAGGCCTGAGGAAGTAGCCTGGACTCTGTTTTCACTAGTAACATTGTGAGATCCTAGGTGTAGGGAGGGTTCATTCCTCTTTGTTTTGCTGTAGACACATTAAGGAGCACAGGCCTTGTTCTAGAGAGGCTTATGCTATGAGAGTACATGCATTTACATGTGAAAACAGTAATGGGCAGGTTTTTAGTCACTATAAGACACCTTAGAAGTTGGTAAAACCAGCCTATTCCACAGTTCTAGGTACCTATGAAAGCTACAAGTTTCTACCATATCTCTACACTGTGAAGTTTTAATGCCCAAATGGACCCAAATGGTTCTAAGGCAAAAGCAATATACATAATTTATTTTCTCTTTTTTTCTTTATCACTACTGGAATTTCCAATTATTTGATGTGATTAATTGATTGATTGATTAAGACAGAGTCTTGTTCTGCAGTCCAGGCTGGCCTTGAACTCGGAAACAATCCTTCTGCCTCAACATCACAAGTTGTTGGGATTACAGCTATAACCCCACCACCTCGCCTAACTTAGTTTATTCTTATTTTTTTAATTCTTATTTTTTAAAATTTATTTTATTTTTAATATGAGGGATCTTTTCTATATTTTAGGGGAGGGTCTCCAGGGTGTTTAGGGTCTCACTACTAGATCAGACTCATAGTGATCCACCTTTCTACAGCCTCCCAAAAGCTGGGATGACAGGCACATGTCACTATACCCAGTCTCAATTGCTAGCTCAGCACTGGGGGGTGGCACAGCAGGCCAGGAGACAGAACCTGGGCCCCTGCACCTGCTTATAGGTGCGTTAATTGCTGAGCTATTTGGCTGGGCCTTTTATTCTTATTTTGAAACAGGGTCTTGTTAAGTTGCCCATGCTGACCCCTCCTGCCTTACCCTCCTGAGTAGCTGATGTTAGATATGCATTACAGTACCCAGCTTCAAAGATACTTTAAAAAAAATCATAAAGTGATAAGTTATATAGTCTTTGTGCATCAAAGATCATTGAAATAGTATGTAAATATAATGTGGGAGATGAAAATCTTAATTAGATATGGTGATGTGTGCCTGTAAGCCCACCTGTTTGGGCAGCTGAGACAGGAGGACAGCTTGGACCCAGGAGTTGGAGGCCAGCCTCAGCAACAGAGTGAGAATCTGTCTCAGGGGGTGGGGCAGGACTTGCTGGTTAGCTCAGTTGTTTAAGTACCTGCTTGGGCAAACCCAGTCAGGTGCAGGGGACTGTGGTTGGATCCCCAACTCCACATGCCATACTGGACCCGCCCTTAAGGCGGCCTGAGCCAACCAAAATTTAAACAAAAAATCCTTCAAAGGGGGTGGAGAGAGAAGGTCCTGGGACTCCCATTCATAACACTGCATGGACAGTAAGGTCTGAGAGCTCAAAAAATTATACATACAGAGCTACATACATACTGCTCTGTACTTCTTTTTTTTTTTTTCAGTACAGGGGATTGAACTTGGGACCTTGCACATGCCAGTCAGATGCTTATGCCACTGAGCTGGCTCCCCAACCCTGCTCTGTACATTTTTTTTTTTTTTTAAGAATTTTTTATTTTTATTTTATTTTTTTCTTGTTTCAGAACTTTGTTTGTTTATTTATTTATTTTTATGGCTGGCTTAGCCTGCCCTGAGGGCAGGGCTGGCGTAGCATGTGGTGCTGGGGATCGAACTGTGGTCCCTGCAGCCGCCCAAGCTTTCCTAAGCAGGCGCTTTAGACCACTGAGCCATCCTGCCGGGCTCCTGCTCTGTACATTTTTTAACTTTGAATTTCTTTAACAAATCCTGGTTGGGGTGTATATATACATTCATATAGACACACTTTTTTTTTTTTTTGAGTGGGGAACAGTACTGAGAATCAAACCCAGGTGCCTTTTTTTTTTTTTTTTTGAGACAAGGTCTTGCTATGCAGTTCAGGCTGGCCTTGAACTCACTTTTATACCTCAGGCTGGTCTCAAACTTGGAGCCCTCCACCTGCCTTAACCTCCCAAGTGCTGCCCAGGTGCTTCTTATGGCAATAGCTATTTAAGTTTAGATAGCATCTTGCTGAGTTTCCCAGGGGCCTTGAGCATGTCCTGTTTTAGTCTCCTGAGTAGCTGGGATTATAGGCCTATTTCACCATGCCTGGTTTAGAATTTTTTTTTTTTTTTAATTTAAAAACTAGTAGAATAGTAGTAGTAATAATAAATGAGTGTTTTGTTTTGTTTGTCTTTTTGAGACAGGGTCATGCTATGCAGTTCATGCTGGCCTTGAGCTCACTTTTGTAGCCTAGGCTGGTGTCGAACTTGCACTGACTCTCCTGTCTCAGCCTCCCAAGTGCTGGGATTACAGGCGTGTGCCACCGTGCCTGGCTACATGAGTGGTTTTGTTTTCCATCTGGCCTCTCATTTTCCCCACTTCTCATCATAGCATACTGTTGCACAAGTCCTAGACATATTTCAGAGAAGTTGTAGTGTGTGTCTCTGAACATTTTAGGGTCCTCAGTGTCTTTATGACCCTCAGTCCTCTTATATCTAAACATAGGTATTAGCATAAAATATTCTGAGAATTTTATATTCTTTCTAATTTGAGACAGGTTCTGTGGTCTGGCCAGTTTGGAACTCCTATACCTTTTCCGGTCTCCCACATATTTATTGTGGTTGTTACTGGTCTCCAGTGATTTTGTTTCAGGTTGAGAAATTTCCCTTTTATACCCAGGCATTTTCCTTCTGGGTTTTCGTGTTCACAGCCTGAAAGTGTTTCCCACGTGGTGACATGCAGCTTTCTTCTGTTATAGATTAACAAGTGGTGGAATAACCTAAGTGATGGCCAGCGGACTGTGACAGGTTTGTGTTAGCTTACACGTTCTAGCCATTCAGGGGAAGAGAGTCAATCCACAAGGTACAGTATGTCACAGGCAATGGCTTCCATATGCTTACCAGTGGTAGAAGGTAATGACCATATCTGTACCAGTAGGCTAATGTTACAAGAGGAAAAGTGTAGCCTAAGGATTGATGATTTCAGGAACAGCTGCTTTCCAGTTCTCAACTAGTGCAGTGCTGACCAAATGATTGGCTTGTTGTAGAGCCTTTGCTAGTAGCCCATAAGCAGTTTTTTTTTTTTTTTTTAAACAGGGTCTTAGTGTGTAGTCCAGGCTGGCTCTGATCTCACTGCAGTCTTCTGGCTCAGCCTCTAAGTGTTGCGATTAAAGGAGTGCCTGCTCCACTATGCCTGACTAACTCATGAGTAATTTTCACTTTGTTATGAAAGATGCTAAAGGAAACTTTGGGGGCCAGAGAGATAGCTCAGGGGCACAAGTGCCTGCCTGGCAAGTGCACGGTCCTGAATTCGATCCCTGGTTCCAATAAAGAAAGAAAGAGGGCCCGGCAGGATGGCTTAGTGGTCTAAAGCGCCTGCTTGGGAAAGCTTAGGTGGCTGCAGGGACCACGGTTCGATCCCTGGCACCACATGCTGCTCCAGCCCTGCCCTCAGGGCAGGCTGAGCTGGCCATAAAAATAAATAAATAAACCAACAAAATTTCTGAAACAAGAAAAAAAAAAATTCTAAAGAGAAAAGAAAAAGAAAAATGGCTCTGTACATAGGTTATCTTACACGTATTCTTACGGGCTGGGGAGATAGCTCAGCTGTTTTAGGTGCCTGCCTAGCAAGTGCAAGGTCCTGAGTTTGATTCCCTGTACCACAACCCCTAAAACATTCAGATATACATATTTTTTCCCAGGGTTGTATAAAGGATAGTTGTCTCCCTTTTCATAGATAAACTTTCAGAGAAAGAAATTTCTAAAGGTCAGACTGTTAATAAGTAGGAACGTTGAGATAAAAAACCAATGCCTATTTCAAAAGCCAATTTTCTCTGTTCTACCATACTATTTGTAAGATCCTCGTTAAATAGGCAGTACATGTCATCATGATGATTTTTTTTTTTTTTTCTTCTGCTAGATCAGCCTGTCTTGGGGGCTGGGCTGGCACAGCAAGTGGTGCCAGGGATCGATTTTTGTTGCTTGTAAATTTTTATGGCAAGAGATCTGGCTTTTAAACGTTTATACCATGTTTTAGGGGCAGGGTTATTTGAGAAGCTTGGGAAAGTGGATTTCTTGGTTTTTTGAGTTTTATAGATAGAATATATTTCTAGAATACAGATACTTTTTCCTCACACAAGATTAGATTTATGTACTTTTAGTTGCGTATAGCCGAATAGAGAGGTATTGCTCTTTCTTTATTGAGACTGCCCTCTGTAGGGCTTAATTTTTCTTGTCTTTTCTGGAATCTGATTTGGCCTTCATGCTAACAGTTAGCACTGCTTCCTTTGGAGAGTGCTCTGTTTTTCTGATTACTGCAACTATTATTCAAAACACGACGACCCTTATACATGTAGTGTCCCGAGGACAGCTGAGACTCCATCCTCTTTGGCATCTAGCATGTTCCTTGCCTACAGAAGGAGCATGCAGTTGAAATCTGTTGAGTGACTATTAAGTGAGATCGTAAGCCAACAGATTGAATTTTTCAGACCATGTTCTCATACCTGTCACCATGGAATTGATGAGTCAGTATGGTGATTAACTATTTCAGAAGTTCTGTAAAAGCACGTCTTTTTCCACCGAGACATGTCTTGTATTCATGAGGGCTACAGGTGTGTTTTGCCATTTAATGTGAGGGTGACTGGGCATAAAATTTAAAACCTTTTTTCATGCCAGTAAATAGTTCATTCATGCAGAGACTGGGGTTCATTCCCCCTTGTGCTATGCTGGCCTCACCCCTGGGGTGCACTGAGATGTTGACTGAGACTAAGCATGGTGACATGTGCCTATAATCCCAGTGTTTGGGAGGCTGAAAACAGGAGAATCACTATAAATCCTACCTGTGAGACCCTGTAGACCCTGTACTAAATACATTTTTTTTTTTAAGTTCATTCAAAGAAATCGTTTGGATATAATTACAAATGAGAATTTTATCCGTTTTTTTTTTTTTTATTTTTTAATCAAAACCAAATAGGGCCGGGCGTGGTGGCACATGCCTGTCATCCCAGCACTCGGGAGGCTGAGGCAGAAGGATTGGTGGGAGTTCCAGACCAGCCTGGGCCACAAAAGTGAGCCCAAGGCCAGCCTGAACTGCATAGTGAGACCCTGTCTCAAAAAGACAAAAACAAAACAAAACAAAAAAAACCCCGAATAAATTGTGATCTAACTAGCAACTTGATTGTATAGTATTTTGAATATTGTCATATGATGTCATGGCTATATTATCACATTGCCCACGAGACCTAACAGCTAAGGAAATGCTTTTGAGCTGCTCGTTGTCACCAAGGCCTTCTCTGGCAGGAGTGGTTCTAGCTTCACAGTGTTGGTTAGTCGTGGCTAAGACCCATTAACCAGACCGTCTCGGAAGAGCTGGGCCCATTTCAAAGGCCCCGCGGGGTCCGGCTTGCCTTGCTTCACTTTCGCAGCTGCCTGTCTTGAACTGACCCTCAGTCAAGTGGCAAGGCATACGGGGGATGACACATGGACTCAGTCCCACTTTCTTTCCTAGGATTATTGATGCCTGAGTTCCTTTTTCCTTTTTTTTTTTTTTGTCTTTTTGAGACAGGGTCTTGCTATGCAGTTCAGGCTGGCCTTGAATTCATTTGTAGCCCAGGCTGGTCTTAAACTAACACTGATCCTCCTGCCTCAGCCTCCCCAAGTACTGGGGTTACAGGCTTGCGCCACCATGCCTGGCAAGGCTTGGTTTTGAAGTGAGAAATTTTTTAACTTCTTCGAGTTTTCATACTGCTGTTGTCTAGGTGTTTCAATTTTCTCTTTCCTTTTTCTCCAAGATTTTGAGCTCCGAAGCTAAAATCTCCTTTCCTGGCCTTGCTGGTAAGGGAGTATTTCCCTTGACCTGCTGGTTCATAGTCACGTTTTATTTTTTTGTTTTGTTTTGTTTTGGTTTATTTTGAGATAGCATCTGGCTCTGTAGTCCAGGCTGGTGATGGACTTGCAGATCCTCCTGCCTCAGTGTCCCAAATGCTGGGTTCACAGGCATGTCCCACCATGCCTGGCTCATGTTCACCTTTTATTTATTTTATGGAAAAGAAAAAATTTCAGAACAAAATAATAGAATCACAATAGTTTACACGTTGTATATTGTTATCTTCAAAGTAGTTATTAAAAGCACAAATTATAGGCATTAAAAAAATTTAGGCTGGGAGATACCTCAGCGGCATAACCCAAGTTTGATCCCCAGTACTGCAAAAAAAAAAAAAAAAGCTTCATGAATTTCCATGTCATCCTTGTGCAGGGGCTAAGCTTATCTTCTCTGTCACTCCAGTGTTTATTTAGTGTCTGCTGCTGAAGTGAGCACTCAGGGCCACCTTTTAATTCTCTGTAACGCTTGGCGGTCTAGTGTTCACACAAGTTAGTTCAGGGGAAAGGACAACAGAAACGATGCTTGAGTGCTGCCTAAGTTTCAGGCCAGGGGCTCTGCATGCCTGTGTACAGGGACATCATTTCTAATCACCATAAGGAAGTGACACCCTTATTGTTCAGTAGGAGAAACAAGGTTAAATAACAAGCTGAAGGCACACAGCTAGAAAGGGTTGGAAACATGAACCCCATTGAGTACTTCAGTGCTCAAATAGTGCTCTGCTGTGGCAGACCTCTGCTAATTACCACGCTGCTCCTCCACGTCCTCGTGTCTGGGTGTAGATTCATGGCTCAAGTGGTTCAATGGCCGTAGGCAGGCACCCTGTGGGAGAAAGACAGCCCTTTATGACTTTTTTTTTTTTGGTCTTTCTGAGACAAGTTCTTGCTATGCTGGCCTTGAGCTCACTTTTGTAGCCCAGGCTGGTCATGAACTCACACTGATCCTCCTGCCCCAGCCTCCCAAGTGCTAGGATTACAGGCGTGCGCCACCATGCCCGGCTCCTTTATGACTTTCTAGGTTAGACTTTGTCGTAGTGAAGTGACTAATGTGTGTGGTAATGTGAAAGTAGTTGTAAAGGATATGGCATGATACAAATCTCCTCACTCTGCATCTCCAGTTCCACAGTTTTCTTACCGATAATCTTTGCTTCTTTGGTTGCTTGTGTATTGTCCCAAAGCACCTGTTAGTAGACAGGCATTTTTATCTGTTGCATCTGAAGTCTATTTACTTCCCATAAGAGCTTTTTTTTTCCAGAATTGGGGATTGAACTCAGGCCCTTGAGCTTGCCACCCAAGCACTTATTCTACTGAGTTATCTTTCCAGCCCCCATCTGAAGTCTAAAACGAATTGCAATGTATAATATTTATTTTCTGTACCTTAATTTTCCTTGTTCACTTAATATTTTCCTTCCTTCCTTCCTTCCTTCCTTCCTTCCTTCCTTCCTTCCTTCCTTCCTTCCTTCCTTCCTTGTGTTATGGCCAGCTCAGCCTGCCCTGGGGTGGGGCTGGCGCAGCATGTGGTGCTGGGGATTAATATTTTAAACGATATTCCATGTTAGTACTTACAGGTGTGTTGCATTTTTTATTTTTATTTTTACTTTTATGTATTTTAGTATGGGGTCTACAAGGTCTCACTATGTAGATCAGACTTTGAGCTGATTCTCCTGTTTTCAGCTGGGTTACAGCCCTGTGTGTGCCACCATGCCATCTCAATCAGCCCATCTCAGTGTGCCCCAGGGGCGAGGCTGGCATGGCCATGGATCAGACCCAAGCCACTGTGCTCTACCTAACAGGTGCTTTAGTCCACTGAGCTATCTGGCACACCCTGCGTTTTTAAATATTTTATTGGAGTATGGTACACAGAAGGAATGCCCATCAGATGTACAAGTCAGCTAATTTGTAAAAAGTAAGCGCTTTCATAGAACCAGTGCCCAAATGAAGAAATGGAAATTATACCTCAGCTTTTTTCCTTTTAATGGTATTACAGTTTTCCACATGAATGAATATTAGTCAACAAATATTCTCTGTGTGAATATTTAGATTATTCAGTCTTTTACTTCCATAAGTAACACTGCAGTCAGTATCACTGTATATAGACCTTTACATGCTTGTGCACATAGGTTTTTAGGCTAAGTTACTAGAAAATAGAATTGCTGAATCATAGTATTACATACATTTAAGGTTTTGTACGTTAAAAGAAGTATTCAGCTGGATGTTGTGGCACATGCCTGTTAATCCTAGCACTTGGGAAGCTGAGGCAGGAGGATCAGTGTGAGTTCGAGACCAGCCTGGGCTACAAAAGCGAGTTCAAGGCCAGCCTGAACTGCGTAGTGAGACCCTGTCTCAAAAAGACAAAATAAGTATTCCAATTTAAGTATCTTCCAGTGATGTTTAATTTCAAAGATTTCCTTCCAGAAGTTAGAGATCCTCATCTTCTGATGCTGTCTGTGTAAGTTGTGCATGGGTTAGATTACTGTGAAAAGTGGATTACAGAGGAGGTTATATATTCTTCCCTGCAGGGACAGTGTTGTGTTTCTTACCACAGTTCCTTTGCACACTAACTTGTCTCCCCCTATTAGTTTGGAGCTTTTCTCCATCCAGTGAAAGGTGAAAAGTGAAAGGTGAGCAGTCTGGTTTCCTTTGATTCCACGTAGCTATTGGCTCCATCATAATTGGCTTTATTGGTGCTGCCTGTGCTGAGGAGCAGCACACAATGCTGCATCTCAGGAACCCGAGATAGGGAGGTGAGCTAAACCCTCAGCCAGTATGTAGCTTTCTGGACAGGCCAGGTCTGATCACTTAACAGTCATTTCAGAGCGAGGGTGTGGAGGTGACTTGGCTCATGCCCCAAACGGGATCTGTGCGTACCTGTTGGGTATCACGTGGAACAGTGGAGTTTTTTTGTTTGTTTGTTTTTTAAGGAGAAAAGGTTGCAGGTTTTTTTCTTTGTTGTTGTTGTTGTTTTTTAAATCAACTTAAAGAAGATGGAGGTTATTGGACCAAGGAATGCTTCTCACATCAGGGATTTAAAAAACTGAGTTATAGGGCTAGGGAGATAGATTGGCTGTCTAAGTGCCTACCTGGCAAGCAGAAGGACTCAAGTTTGATCCCCGGTACTGGATGCCAGGCCGGCCCTGAAACTGAAGATGGTGGGGTACACCTGTAATCCCAGTGTTGGGGGAGCTGAGACAGGAGGATCACTATGATTCCAAGCTGCATAGCGAGACTCTGTTCCAAATTAATAAATAAAAAATTGAGTTGTAGCTAGGCATGGTGGCACATGCCTGTAGTCTCAGCACTCAGGCTGCAGCAGGAAGATTGTTTCAAGTTGGAGATCAGCCTAGGCTACAAAGAGAGTTCAAAACCAGTGTTAGCTATCTCAAGGAAAAAAAAAAAAAAAAAAATTCAGTTGTAATCCACGTCTTTATTCTGCTATTTAAAGATATATGCTTTAGTGGTTTTTGTCTTATTTATAAGGTTGTACATCTGTCTCATCCCAAAACATTTTGTTGTCGTTTGATGCTGGGAATGGAACTCAGGACCTCATACTTGCTGAATGGGCACTGTGCCGCTGAGCTGTGTCCTTGGCCCTGGAGCCTTTTCATTGACAGTCACTGCCCATTCTGTCCTCCCCTCGGCCCTTGGCAAGCACGAGTCTTTCTCTGTGGACTTGTCTACTCTGGGTGAATGGAAGCGCGCAGCAGGCGCCTTCTGTGCCTCCTGCTTTCATTTAGCAGTGATGTGAGGCTCACGGGGCTGGACTTGTCCCTGCTCAGGTATTGCTTGGGTCCTGTGGGGCATGAGCTGTAGGTTCAGAGTAACAACGATTTGTACCTAGATCTAAATCTTGTCTTCTAAGAGCTTTATAATTTTCTCTCTTACATTCAGGCCTTAATTCATAGGAATTCATATGTTGATTTGTGCGTTAGGCATCAAGTAGAGGTCCACACTCATTCTTTTGCTGTGAACGACCACTTGACCCCACCATGTGTTGAAAAGAATTTTAATTTCCCCCTGGGTGGTCTCTGACCAGAGCTCTAGTCTGATATCAGGCATGATGAGGCAGGCATGATGGCACATACCCAACTGCTTGGGAAGCTGAGACAGGAAGACCACAAGTTTGAGACCAGCTTGGGATACTGAACAAGACCTGTATCAAACAAAGAAAAAGGCTTGGAGATATAACTTGATAAGGGAGCATTAGCCAGCATGCACAAGACCCTAGGTCTTATCCTTAGTGCCACACACTTGGATAATACAGTTGACCCTAACTGTATATGTCTTGATCCAGTTCTGTTTCATTGATCCTTTTGTCTGCCCTTATACCACAGCACACTGTCATTACTATAGATTTGTGGTGTAAGTTTTGAAATGGAATTGTGAATACTTCAGCTTCATTAGTATGTATTACACTCATTCATTTTCATATGTGAGCCAACTTTGTGTTCTTATGGTAAGTTCATCTAGTCATGATTTATAATGCTTTATAAACTGCTGGATTTGTTTTGCTAATATGTTCTCTAGAATTTTGGTACCTTTGGTATTCATAAAGCAGTGTTAATAGCTCTTTAGAATTTTGGTACCTTTGGTATTCATAAAGCAGTGTTAATAGCTCTTCTGTGATTTTTTTTTTTTTTTTTTTTTTTTTTTTTTTTTTTTTTTTTTTTTTTTTTTTTTTTTTTTTTTTTTTTTTTTTTTTTTTTTTTTTTTTTTTTTTTTTTTTTTTTTTTTTTTTTTTTTTTTTTTTTTTTTTTGTCTTTTTGAGACAGGATTCTTGCTATGCAGTTGAGGCTGACCATGAGCTCACTTTTGTAGCCCAGGCTGGTCTCCGAACTCCCACCAATCCTCCTGCCTCAGCCTCCCAAGTGCTGGGATTACAGGCGTGAGCCACCATGCCTGGCTGTGATTTTTTTTTTTTTTTTTTTTTTTATGATAGAAGGGATCGAACTCAGGACTTTACACTTACCAGGCAGGCATTTATTCCACTGAGCTATCTTCCTGGGCCCTCTCTTGTGATTCTTTAGTTGGTTTTGACAGTATGGTAAAGCTGCTGAGAAGGAATTGGGATGTGTTCCTCTTTTTGTTTTAAGACAGTTTGAGAATGACTGCAATTAATTCACTTTTAGTTTTGGTATTCACCAGCTGTAAGTTGAACAGACTCCCCCAAAACTTGTCCACCCATAACAGCAGAAAGTTACCTTAATAAGGTTGGGCCGGTGAGACAGCTCAGAAGACGAAAGCATCTATTTAGGCAAGCACAGGTTCTATCCCCAGTACCGCATGCTTTGCCAGTCCCGCCCCTGGGGTGGGCTGAGCTGGCCGTAGTCTGGGTATGGTGGCACACGCCTGTAATCCCAGTGCTGGGGGCACTGAAAGGAGTGTCACCACAAATCTGAACTGTGTAGTGAAACCCTGCAACAATCAAATATATAAAAAAAGAAAAGAAATAAGGTCTTTCCAGATGTGATGATTGCAGTATGGTCATGCCAGTGACGTACCCTTCTAAAAATAGGAGAGGACAAAGACAGACGCAGGAAAAGGCTTATGCGCAGATGGAGGCAGATGCCGAGTGAGGTAGCTCGAGACAGGCAACACCAGGAGTTATTGCCAGCCAGCGGAGTCCAGGAGGAAGGACACATTCTTCCCTGGCACTGGAAGGGAGCAGGACCCTGCTGACACCTTGGTGCACTGACTTAAGTCCTCTGCCCTGCACAAGGGTTAAGGGGATGCATTTCTGCTGTTTAAACCACCAGTTGGTGGGAGTTTAGAGTAGTGGGCCTAGGAAACTACCACACCTATGAAGCCATTTGATTCTGAAGTTGGCTTTGTGGGAAGTTTCTTGATCACGACTCGATCTTTTTGCCTGTTGAGCTATTTAGGTTGTTTCTTTTTGAGTGTGTTTGTGTCTTTTTAGGAACTTTTCCATTTACTGGTATACAATTACAGTATTCCATGAACACGTACACTCGTGTGTTGCTAGGAACTGAGGCCAGGGCTGAGCACCCCTTCAACCACTGAGCCACACCTCTAGCCTGCGACCCTTGTCTCTCTCTGCTCTCATTCCTGATTGTAGTAGTTTGGATTTTAATTACCTAAGTCTCTTTGTTCTACCTGAAAAGCTTGTCAGTTTTGTTTCATCTTGGAGAGCCAACTTTTGGATTTATCTATTTTTCTAGTCTGTTTCTTTTTTTTTTTTTTAACTTTTATTTTATTTTATTTTATTTTTTCTTGTTTCAGAACTATTTGTTTATTTTTATGGCCGGCTCAGCCTGCCCTGAGGGCAGGGCTGGTGCAGCATGTGGTGCTGGGGATCGAACCTTGGTCCCTGCAGCCGCCTACGCTTTCCTAAGCAGGCGCTTTAGACCACTGAGCCATCCTGCCAGGCCCCTAGTCTCTGTTTCTTTCTTTGCCTCTAATAACAACTTTTGTGTTAAAGTCTTTTATTATGTAGCATTATTTGTGGCATTCCAGGAAATATTGGGGGTTTTCAAAGCTGCTGTGGAAGTCTTATTGCTCTGCTTTTTAAAGATTTTTGGTTAGTCTCGTTTGCCCCAAATGCTATGTAATACTTAAGACTTGAACTTAAAACATTACCTGTCATTGTTTGACAAATGGTCTTTGGGAAAGGGAGTTTTGTATTTGGAGAATTCTGTCGGGTTAAATGCAGACAGAGCCTTGTGGCCAGCTTCTTCCAGGGAGCCAGTGGACATGTCAGGTTATGTTTCTGTGCAGCGCAGCTTTGTGAGAGCTCCAGCTCCGTCCCTCTGGCTTCCTTCCTGGCTCCTCAGGCTGTGCTGGGAATGTGGCTCTTGCAGAGCTGCCTTGGAGCAGGGGAGCAGGGGGTGTGAGGAGCACAGGTGAGGGTGCCACATGGGCCTCAGACCTTTTCCTTACCTGAGTCCTCTCTGGTCACTGCAAGCCTTTAGTGTGCAGCAGTATTTAAAAATTGTACTGCCTGTGGGGCCAGCAAGATAGCTCAATGGTCTAAAGCGCCTGCTTAGGCAAGTTTAGGCAACTGCAGGTACTGCAGTTCGATCCCTAGCACCTCCAGGACAGGCTGAGGCAGCCATAACATAAATAAATAAAGTTTAAAAAGAAAAGTTGTACTGCGTGCTGCACCAGCCCTGCCCTGGTGCGTGCCGAATGGGCCACCGAGTCCAGGCTTGATGATGCATGCTTGTAGTCCCAGTGCTGGGGAGGCTGAAAACAGGAGGGTCACTATGAGTCTACTGTGTAGTGACACCCTGTACCAACTGTATAAATTAAAGAAAAAGGATAAAAGTTATTTCTTTTTTTTTTTTTTTGTCTTTTTGAGACAGGGTCTCGCAATGCAGTTGAGGCTGGCCTTGAGCTCACTTTTGTAGCCCAGGCTGGTCTCGAACTCGCACCAATCCTCCTGCCTCAGCCTCTCAGAGTGCTGGGATTACAGGCGTGAGCCACCACGCCCGGCTTTTTTTTTTTTTTTTGAGACAGGTTCTCACTATGTAGTTCAGGCTGGCCTTGAGCTCACTTTTGCAGCCCAGGCTGGTCTCGAACTTGCACTGATCCTCCTGCCTCAGCCTCCCAAGTGCTGGGATTACAGGCGTGCGCCACCACGCCCAGCTAAGATATTTATTGTCCTTTTTTTTATTTTTTTGTGGTACCGGGGATTGAACTCAGGGCCTTGTACTTGCCAGGCAATTGGATTTGGATTTGGACTGAATATATGGTGGTATCTTTTATTTTTTTTAATTTTTTTTTAATTTATTTTATTTTATTTTATTTTATTTTTTGGTGGTATCTTTTAGCTGCTGGGTTTTTTTTGTTGTTGTTTTTTTTGGGGGGGGGGCAGGACTGGGATTTGAACTCATGACCTTGCACTTGCCAGCAGGCATTTGTGACAGCAGGCTGGAGCTATCTCCCTGGCCTCCTAGCTGCTGTTTTTTTTTTTTTTTTTTTTTTTTTTTTTTTTTTTTTTTTTTTTTTTTTTTTTTTTTT